>JAQFZL010001528.1:0-10195 GCA_034695685.1 Galumna lanceata | reverse complement strand
TCTAACTTAAAGTCAACTATCAGTTAATTAATAACTAATTATCAAAACAAATACTTAGTCTTAAAATCAGTTCCAATAAAATGCAAATTCACTATAAATTCAATAAATGCTTTGAATAAAAACAATTAAATAAAAGTCTAATCATTTCTCAACTTTAGTTTAAAAGTAATTTCTCAGACCTCGAGTAACGTTTCCGGCGATAGTCATCCCTATTGTCATCATTCCTTCGATAGTCATTTCCTCTGTAATCACGTCGTTGGTGTCCACCTCTCATAGGACTGCGCCCTCTATACCGATCTCCACCTCCGCGTCCACCATATCTTTCCTTATCGTGTCGTGTCTTTCCGGTGGACATCTCGACGCGAACTCTTCGCCCGCAAATCATTCTTAGAGTAAATGAAAATATTTTTTTTAGTAAAAAGAATATCAATGACTAAATCGATGACTGAATCCATTAGAGAAGGAAATCAATGAATAGAAAAACAGAAAATCGATATAAAGGACTGTTTTGGGGCCGGAATTGCATTACTTTCTATCGATAATAACATTTGAGTCAAACGTTTTAAGCAATACTTAATGTAATAATGATTTCCTTCACTAATGGATTACAATCTAATGACAAACAGAATAATCGATAGACAATCAGAAGAAAAGATAAGACAAAAGTGGACCACATTTTTATTGATAATTTTAGCCAAAAGAAGTGTTGGTCACATACTTGCCGTCGAGTCCACGACAGGCCTCCTTTGCATCTCTGGGGTCGTCAAACATAACGAATGCAAAACCGGGCGGTTTTGTGGCCACCCATACGTTGCGGACCCGACCATAAGTGCCGAAGGCTTCCTCTAATTCATGTCTGGAACCGTTTGATCCCAATTCGCCGACATATACCTTACAATCAATAGGACACGACTCTCTGCCGCTGCGTGACATCACTTCTGTATCACTTGAAATGACCAGAAATTAGTTGTAACTCAAATATATTAATTAAAAACAATTTATTGATTGTTTTTATTGTTTTGTGTTTGAAATATGAGACGATTTGGTAAAGAAATGAAGTCTTAAAACAACTAAAAACACTATTCATCATAAAATACAATATCTGAGTTATTTTTGTAGAAATATTTAAATCTAACTATACTTACATTCAGTACATCATTTGGTACTCAATTTCTACAAAACACTCAAAAAGGATAAATGAGTCATTCAAACATTACGTTAAAAACACTTAATATTATAGAATTTTATTGAATTTCAGAAAACATTCATTGATTTTATGATTAATTAATTAATAATTTGATTAAAACTGAAACTCAATCGATATAAGACTTTGAATCAATACTTTGAATAAATGCAAATATGGTTTTAAATTAATAAATTCATTACTAAATCCACTGTTTCTTACATTTAAAGCATATATTACTAAATAAAGTTAATTTACAAATAATTTATCATCAAGGAAAACACTGACCAAGTTACAATTTACATCAATTACAGGTTGAGATCTATATTTAAAAAACAATTTTACAAAAAACTGACGAATAGATAAAAACAAATAATTTTTAATAACAAAAACAAATAACAAAAAATTAAATAATTTTAATCAAAATTTCATTAAATATAAGGAAATAAAATCCATTTTCAGTCCTTTTTATATCTCTTATAACTGGTTATGAGTTTATATCTATTAATAGCGACCAAAAGCATAACCAAATTGACGACATATATCGTAACGCAAACAATACATAAGTTCTTCAAAATGAAGACCAAAATGTATCCCAAATAAAGTGAACCCAAATTTGAAAGAATTGCGTTTAAAATATAGACTTTGTTTAGGAAAAGGGAATTATTGGACACATTTATGACAACCAATTGAATCAAATAAAATATCATTCCGTAGACCGGATTCGGGAAATTAAACGGTTCCGGCAATAGACCAAAACCAGAGCCATATCTGCGAAACACAATTTTAATTAAATAAATGTTTGAAAATATGATAAAATACTTCGAGAGAAAGACTTTTGTGCAACTGATGTATGAATTGATGTCACAAAAAGCGTTATACGTTTTGTCGTTTTCGTGAAGTACTTCAATATATAGAGTATAAAATGATAGCATTAAACCCACCGAAGAGATGACCGACAGATATATCGTGCTTTTAGACAATCGATGGATCAGTTGTTTTGTCGAAACCATTGCTTTCCTCTGATGTTGTTTTTGAGTCAATACGCGAAACAATATTTGAACTTAAAATTAATTCATATTAGGTTTTAAACGCTTGAACTCTAAAAGTTAGTTATCGCTATTTTTAAAAGATTTATGGTTTTTAAGACTGTGTTGTCAAACAAAACCATTTATCTGATGATTGAGTTCATTGGTTTCAAATGTTTGTCATAATAGGTTTCCATAGAAATGATGTAAACGTCATTTGAAGCACATGTTTAATATAAATGTTTGCTGTATTTCACGTTAATTCAAATGTTTAAAACGGGGGTTTAATTATCAGTGAATCAATCAGTCATTTGTTTATTATTCTTCGCGTAATCACATGAAATATAAGAGAAGATATGTTACCAAAACCAAAGTTTGATACAATTCCTCGACCGACATTTGCGGGTAATACCCCTTCCCCTCAACCGACTCCCAATTGGTTTCAATATGCAAATCAGTCAACGGGTCAAACATTTGTTAACAATTATCCCATTTATGGTCAAAATTACTCTAATAACTATCAAAATTATAATAGCTTTCAGTCCACTCTTTGGTATCAAAACAATTATAACTCAAATAATAATTTAAATGTAAATAATGTTTGGAATGGATTTCAAAATCAAAACAGTATTGGATTTAATCAGAATTACAACAAAAACTATAAACAGTTCCCACAAAATGATTATCAAAACAAGAGATTTAAAGACAATCATCAAAAAAGTTTTAAGACTTCAAATACGACATTCAATTGTGATGTCTGTAGTCGTTGGTTCCCAACTCAACAACAATATGATCAACACTTGAGTGAACACATTTTGGTCAGTATTTCTAAGTTATCACTAAATTAATTGAATCGGTTTTACATTTAAAGTGTGGATTAGATGACTGTAAATTCAAAGCACATCCAAAAGTGATTGAAAATCATCAGCGAATGCAACACTTCTGCTTCAAAGATAGATCTCTTGTCAAGAAGTTCATGAGTTTAGACACTAAAGAAGACATTGAAAAGTGGAGAGAAGAGCGCAGAAGAAATTTTCCCACAAAAGATAATATTAAGATAAAACAAGAATCGGAGGAAAAACAGAGATTAGAGGAAATCGAACGCAAAAATCAATTAAACCAAATGAATGGTAACCAAAAGGATAACCAAAATGAAAGTGAGAAACCGTTTAGACAAAAGTCAAAGAAAAACAAAAAGTCTATAAAAGCAAAGGAGAAACGATTCGATACTTTTAAGAATAATAGAAAACTAACTCTTTTTCAAAAAGTATGAGATTTTTGTTTAAATATTTATAATTTATTTTATATTTATTTTACAGCTAATGATGAATGAAAAACAAGAAGAAAGTGAAGAGAAAGACAACCAAAAAGTCAATGAAATTCAAAATCACTGAATAATAATTTAATCCAAACTTTATATTCAAACTTAGATTTGTTTAACTCTATTATCGGATACTTTTCTTCACAAAATTATTTACAAATTATTTAATTAATATTTTTATAAACTATTATTAATGAATTAATAGATTAGAAAATCAAATCATTTGGGAATAATTCCATAATTTCGTCGTCTGTCAGCTGTTGTGAAACACAATTGATTTGTTGTGAATAACAGCTCTGCATTTGACGCAAAGTCTCCAAATCGGGTGTTTCTCCATCTTTTGCAAATGTTCTTAAAACTGACGCCAATCTATAGAGAACTCTCTGTTTTTCTGTAATTTTTTGTCTGATTTGAGTCTAAAATTGAAAATTTAATGAATTAAAATCAATGAAATTAAAAATTACTGGAATTTGTTTATCATTCAAAGCGACAGCAATTTCTTTGGCTTCCGCTAAAATGTTGGGATTCATTGATGTATATTCAGCTAAACGTAATCCATAAAAGAGTTCATTAGTGGGTCCCGACTCCAGTACATGTGTAAAGACGTACGACTCGTTGTCTTTGTGTTCTACTCTAAAGTTATAACTTTTGTAGAAATAAATAAAAATTAGAAATTTTAGTCAATTATTAATCTGTTTATCGAATACTTGGAAACATTGAGATAAAAGTTTTCGAGTTTTGTCAGTTCAACGAAATGTGTGGCCAAAAGAGTGTATGCCTTCTGTTGAAGTAAGTGTTCACAGATTGCGAAACACATTCCGACGCCCTCTTCAATACTAGTCCCGCGACCCAATTCGTCGATTATTATTAAAGAATTTTCATTTAAATTCTTTAAAATATAACTAATTTCTCTCATTTCGACCATAAATGTCGAAGAATTGGATTCGATTTCGTCATTATTTCCAATTCTAGAGAAAAGTTTATCAAAAATACGAAACGTCGCGAACTCCGCCGGAATATAAGATCCCATTTGAGCCATAATCTGATGTATTGCCACTTGTTTTAGAAGAATAGACTTTCCACTCATATTAGGTCCCGTTATTATCATAAAATTATTATCTTCGGTCATAAACTGTATAAAAAATTGAAAGAAAATTGATTTTTATTATTTGATTATTTTATAGATAATTACGATATCGTTTGGAACAGGTTTCCTATTGAGCACTTTCTCGAGTATAGGATGCATTCCCTGTTTGACAGCCAAATAGTCATCAAACGTGGGTCGAACATAATTGCCAAGAGTGTAATGAGTGGCCAAAGAATAGATTAAATCCATTTTAGATATGACTTCAGCAAAATTATAGAGACATCCAATGAATTGTTGAATGTTTTCTAACAATGCAGTCAAAACCCTAAGGATTATAAAATAATTAAGAATTGATTAAAACATTACTAAAGACTTACAAATCGCTCATCAAATATATCTCTTCGACTGACGTTTCTATTCTGTTATTTTTATTAATCAATTCTTGTGTCGTAAAATTAATAGACTTTTTGTTGTAAACAATTTTGAGGAACTCATGCGGTAAACGAATATCTGTTTTATTGAAATCTTTGCGATCGATTTCCATATGAAAGCCTCGGCTCGACGTGTGAACCAGTTTTAAAGAAATAGAATCACTATATTTTTGGCGCAAATTATCGCTCAAATGGTAAGTGTCATCAATCGATTCGGAATAGGCGTCACGAGCCATATCCAGGAGATTATTAATCCCTTGTTTAATGGCCAGACATCTCTCGAGTTTCATTTTAGAGCTATTCTTAGAGTATTTCATATCTTCTTCAATGTATTCATTGATTGCTTTTAAAATTAGTTCAAAGCGTTTGTCACAAAACACTTCTAAATACTCAGAGAAGACGTCTTCACTAAGTCTTAATGTTTCGACAATCGGCTCAATGAGTGTAAGAATGTGTTTTAAAATAAGAATTGACTCAACTTTACGTTCGGCCGCCTTTACATTCATATTATCATTTTTTTGCTTTTGAGTCAAAAAAGTGATAACTCTTTCAATTTCAATGCCTGAGAACTGAAGAATAACAGCCCCGAACTGATCGAACAAATTCTGTGAACTTACTATCGCTTCAATCATATCGAGTCGTTTATTAATAAAGTTAAGGTCAGTCGAGGGCTGCAAAATGCTTGTTCGCAACAAACGATAACCGGAACGGGTCTTTGTTTTGTTTAATATCCCGCAGAGTGTATGTGAACTCTTCGGGTCATTCAAATTGACGATTAGTTCCAGGAGTTTGGCTGTTGTCGGGTCTATAAACATAGTGTTGAGGGCACTCCTATAGACCACTCTTATGGTTTTGGGGGCGTATATCAAATTTTCGACTTTTTCCAGATATTTGATGAGTGCGGCACAGGTCGACAAACAGTAAAACTTAGACTTCAATTGTATGTCAATATCTTCACAATCATCGCAACGAAGTTTTCGGATCAGTTCCATACCTGAAGAGTCATTTAACAATTAAGTAGATTTTGAGGAACAAAAGGCATACCATCGCAATCATTGAAGAATTTTCGGTCAAATTGTTGGACATTTTTTACTTCTTTTGAAATAATTTCAAAAAAACGATTCTCACTCTTAAGTAAAGTATTGGGAAGAATGACAACCATTGGCTGCAAAACATTGATTTTGTTTTGAAGACTTTCATAATTTGAATTATCTGTGAATTGACTCAATTCGAGGTAAGGTCTGTAGAGATCGATAGACGCCATTCCAACCGTTCCTTTTGAATGACCGGTTCCTTCGGTAATACACGTAACGACTGTCGACCTCTCAATAGATGTCGTTTCTGATGTTAGACTGAATTTCGGGTCAAAAAAGGTTTGTCTTCCGAACGGCTGATATGGGGTTCGGAATGGGGTTCGACTCGACTCTTGTCGAGAACTCTGTCCTTTTGAACCAAATCTTTGATTCGATAAATAATTGTTTGGATTAAAAGGAGTGTTGTTTGGACTGATATTTTGTCTCATCTGTTGATTAGAATAAGGAATGGTATTCGTTGGACGAGTTGTCGTCGGCGGACAAACAATCGGCGAATCAGTTGTACTGAAGACTAAATAAATAGAATTTATGTGAAAATTAGTCAAATATTTGTCAAATATTTACGGTTAAAGAAATTTGAATTCATTTTGTCTTTAATTGCGTTTAAATTTAATTATTTTATTTGAATTTCATTTGATTTGTTTGAATGAAATGAGAATTTAACTCAAATGTCAAACTCTGACTCATAAGTCAGTCATCACTCAATTTACGTCTTAATACAAATCAATTGACTTTTGTTTCATTTTTTTCATTTCAATGCTTTTAGTGTTTAATTAATTCTAATTTAAAAACCGATTATTTGATTAAATAATTCATTAATTCATTGCATTTAAATTAAAGTCTAATTATGTTTTATTTCAATATATTTATAATTAAATACTTATTTTAAATGAAAAAACATTTAATGTTTTCTTATATTTTTTTACTTTTTTACAGTTTTATAGATATTTCTCGAAATGAAAAGTAATAAAACTTTTCCAAAGTTTTCAGAAGTGCTTTAAATGATTTCTTCAGCAAATAATAGTGAAAGCAGTGGTTATCCCAACAATAAACACTTTTGACAACAATTACTGTTTTCAAGGTTTGTACCTATTTTTAGATCTTTTGACAAAACTTTGACATAAAGTCCACTGAAGGTCACCACCAAAGAGGAAGGGGTGAACTGATGGTCATTCCTATTGAAGTGATAAAATCAATGATTGGATTCGTTAGAACCACATATACTGTCCAATACCTGATAGTTATTTGGCGTCCAAACCCTTCTGACTCTCATCGACCACTTTTTTCCCAAACTTTCTTTAAACTGATGTCAGTCTTCACTATATATTCCTTTGTTTAGAACAGAATTCTTTCAAAGTTTTGTTTTGTGTTCAACAAAAAAATGTTGAAACTTATCTTAATTTGTTTTATTGGATGTGCTTTCGGTCAACAGATCGCCAATGAATGGGTAATAATACCAAACAATTAATTAAAATATAAGAAAAGTCAATAAATTGTTTGAAATTAGGATTCAGAATCAGCCGCCGCTCAATATATCGTGGGGTCTTCGGGGGCGTCAGGTGTTGTCCCTAACATAAAGGCCCCCTTTTCGTGTATCGGTCGTCGATATGGCTATTATGCCGATATCGACAACAACTGTAAGATATTCCATATCTGTCAGCCCTCGCAGTTGACAAATGGAGAGCCCGTTATCTTTCAGTTCAGCAAATTCTGTCCCAAATCTACGCGTTTTGATCAGAAACAGTTGACTTGTCTGCCAGAAACCGATCCAAAACTAATCCGTTGCAATGAATCCGTTCACTACTTCCCTGTGAGTGGAAATCATTTCTCTGTGCCATCCGTTCAACACATCTCCCAAATCGACAAAAGATATGAAGTGAGAAATATTTTTAAACTTTATTTAAACTAATTTTTTAAAATATAATAAAAGATTGTGGATAACCTTCCGGTTAAAGGCGTTCTTACAAACTATAAAAATTCAAAAATTGCCATAAAGTCTATCTTAAGAAGAGAAGTTCAACCACTGCCACAAGAGTTGCCACAAACCGTTCCATTGTCTGTCTATCAAAATACTGAATCATTGGTCCAAAACTCTTCAGAACCGGTTGTCCAGCAAAATGTCGAACAAAAACCTGAATCAGTAGTTCAACAAAAAGTGGAATCAATTCAATCTAATGTCGAATCGGTTCCACAACAAACTGAACCAATTGTAGCCCAACCACTCAGCGAACCTCTTGTCCCCCAAAGCCCTGTATCTCCTGATGAGAGGTTTGTGGAATCAGTTCCACATTCCAATGATCCGAATATTCAACAAAAAGCTGAACCACTTGTTCCCCAACCAGATGTCGGTTATCCCAATGTTCCTCAAATTCCTGTATCTTCTGATGTGAGAAATGTAGAACCAGTGCCGCAGTTTAATGACCCGAATGTCCAACAAAAAGTTGAACCTTTTATGGTTCCACAAACAGATATCCCGCAATCCTTTGTTCCACAATTTCCCGTATCTTCTGATGTGAGGAATGTGGAACCCTTTCCACAAATAGTTGATCCAACAGCACAACATAGAGCTGAACCATTTGTGCCACAGCCAGAAGTCGGTCACTCCAATGTCCCTCAAACCCCAGTATCTAACGATATGAGGAATTTAAAACCCGTTAAACACGTCATTGAACCCACTGTCCAAAGATATGAATCTGTTATAAACGAAGGAGCGGTCAATCAAGCAGTTCCTCAACAAACAAATCCATTAGTTTTCGATATAAGGAATGTGGAGACGCATGTCGTTGAGCCGTCGGTTTTTCATAGAAGTGGAGCCTTTGGTGCCCAATCACTCTCCATTCAACCTATTGTTCCGCCCACTCCTATGGTGACTAATATAAGGAATGTAGCATCGATTCCATCACAAAATACTCATGAATTGATGGGATCCCAAGAAAATGTGGTTCGGGTCTCAAAAACTTCAAATTTAAGAAAATCCGTAACTATTCCTAATACTAATATCTCACCGGCAGTAGTACTAAGAAATCATCCAATCGGACAACCAATTCAGACCCCCTTTCAATTTAGTCAATCGGTTGGATCTTCTCTCTTACATTCAAGTTATCCTCAAAACCAAGTAATCCACCCTTATATGGAACCCCTATATTTCCAACCTTTAGCTCAGAAACAAAGAGTTGGGCAATATTTGACTGAAGGAAGAGTTGGGCAAATGTCAGGTCTTCACAATGGAGAGCGTCCAACAGTTGTCTATACTTCTGTAAACAGTAATTATGGAATTCCTCAGTATTTGAGAACTGATGTTCAGCCAAATGTCGCGATTCCAGCACAGAAGCCAACGATTACTCGTCTTTCGACTAAACAATAATTTGTCAAATCTTTGATTAAATGATTTGAAGAATAAACGAATATTTTATAAAATCAAATCTATTTTTTAATCAATTAATTAAATTTTGGATCAATTCTTAAACCGAAAATTAACTAATTATGAAGGTATCTAACTACCTTGGTCTGTGGAAATTGGTAAATATATGAGCTTGGTATCATTTCAAAGATATAATTGTATGGATTTAAATTATAAAATTTTTAGCTGCCAATGACCATGGATATTTTATTTATAATTGATTAAATTATTTAGATTTTTAAATGTTTGTATTAGTAAATCATTACTAATGATTCATTAGTTCACTTAAGCAATCTTTTAAAGCCTTATATTTAAACAATTTAATTAATTATAATTAAAATGTTCATGGTCATGGGCAGTTCAAATTTTAATAATTAAAATCCACACAATAATATTTTTAAAATGAAACCAAGTTTATATTTTCATGAATTATCACAGAAAAAGATCAAGTTTGTAAGGTTTAAATGAATTAATTAATTCTATAGAATTTCTATATAACAAATGGTTAACTACATTTAAATTAAACATGTTGATTTAAAGTTTAATAGACTTTTTAATAAGTTATTTCTTACATTATATGCATAACTGATCTTGTTCATTTTGATTATATACAATATTTAACAATTATGAACAAGGTTATATTGATTATTC
>JAQFZL010001527.1:0-10201 GCA_034695685.1 Galumna lanceata | reverse complement strand
CCTGGCATTAATTCTTTTGATATTAGCTTTTCTAAGAGCACTGGAAAAGTACCGTTTAGTTTGAAAAAATGTTTTTAAAATTCTTGAATTTTTATGTCTTATCTATAGTTGAGATAAAACTGGAGTCAAAGTAATTTTGACTCAAATATTACTAAAAGAAAAAGACATTATTTTGAGTATAAATTCCTGACATTATATTTGGTTCGTATTTTATTTTATAGTTATATCTTTAGAGAAGTCTATTGTAAGTCTAAATCAGAATTTAAGTCATATTAAAGCAATAATTCCTATTCTTTGCAATAAATTAATAAAATTTATGATTGAAACGAATGACAAAACAAAAGTATTTTTCCATTAAATAATTTCCTTATACTTTACTTTTATTGTTATTTATTTGACAAACATTCAAATCAATCAAACTTTACAATAAATAAAACAAATTTTCAATTGCGTGGTATCTAAAGATTTCATTTAAATTTCATTATAAAAGCATTAAAACTATATTTTTCTTTTGAGTTTCAGAAATATTTTTCAACTTTTAATTGAATTCTTAATATTTTATTCAATTGTTTGAAATTCATTGATAAGTAATTCATGAGAAAAACACATCAATAGTGTTGTAAAATATATTACAAGTTATTAACCCTCAAAATAACACATTTTGCTCAACAATTCTACTCTTATTGTCGACTCTAAATGTTTTCAATCGAATCTTAAGACAAAGCATTTTATTGCCATTCATTAGAAGACAAGTTTTTATTATAGTTTTGGATAAAATCTTTTCTGATGAGTCGTTGCAAACAATATAACAAACATTTTATAATTCAAATCATTACCGTTAGACCGAAAAAGGATGTCATACAGTGAAACACATATGAAATACAATAAAAAAAAGTTTTATTTGAAAGATTATCTCTAATTTTTGTAATTCAAAGTCATAACAATTATAGGGGAATATGAAAACAGAGTCATATTGACTCATATCATACACTTTTGTACTCATAATAAACTAATTTATTTGTTAACTGCTTTTCCAAAATTGCATTTTTGAGGGAATAATAGTCTATCATTTCCTAAATATTCCGCAAATAATTTCCTTTGAAAGCATTTGACAGAAAAAAAATGAGAAAATATTTTAGCCATAAAAAGGTTTGAGTGACTAAACCATCAAAACTTATCAAAACTGTGGTCACATTCACAGACAACCAAAGAATAGGTTGTCTGTGAATATCGTAGAGATTTGTATCATATTTGGTATAAACACTTATTATTGATTTTTTAGCCAAAGCTTACGAAACTTTTCATATTATGTCATAATTTAGTCCTTTTAAATCTACTGTATTTACCGCTGTATTAATCATATGATTACTCACTTTAATTGTGAACTCTTGAAGTTGTGATCAGATTAGACGACCATAACATCTATTAATTCATTTAATTTGAACGAAGAAAAATCAATCAGTGATTTGTTGGCCCTTTAAATATGTATTGCAATCGTCTGACACTGAATTTCAATTATATGAGAGCTTCACATCAAATGTAAGTCAAATTTATTATAAATATTTGAAATTTTCAATAAATCAAATCCAATATTTCAATCAATAAAGTAATTTATGTCAAAAATGAGGCACATATTCATAATTGAGTGCCATTTAATGTCTGACCAATTGATTTATTAGTCAACTCTTTTGTCACTCACTTATTAGTCCACTGTTTATAAACACTTCCAGAGGAATAAATCCATTGTTTGGACATATTTTCATAAATTAAGTGTTTTTATTCATTTATACTATAAATCATTTGAATTTAATAATAATATTAATGATTACTAATTAGTTAAACGATTGATTAGAAATGAGTAAACAAACGATTAATGTTATAATTGAGTCAAAATAAAAGTTTTAATTATGAAATGATTGCCTCATGACATGAGCTCATGTACTCACTCTTGCACTCACACTATAGACATAACTTTTCATATGTAGATTCAAATGGTTTTTTAGCAAAAATTTGCGTTTTATATATAATCAATACAAGAGTTGGTGTACTTATGAAGTGCTAATAAATCATTTTTATAAATAAAATTCTAATTAATAACTGAAATTACTTCTAATGAAGAGCTGTCACATGTGTCAGATGTGCACACAAACAACTGACCAAAACCCCAATTGAAAGCACTTCAATATAATTCATATTTATATTAAAATATTTTAAATTGAAATTATATTTTGATAATTATTTCCAATTAAATCGGTTTTAATTAAAAAAATTCGTAATCGTCTGATATATACCTTTAATGCCATTGATTTTGACTCAATTATAATATCGTTTCAAAACTAATGATTTATGAGACGATGACACTGACATCGCTCTAATTAAAAGATTAAAAGCCTTTTGAGATCATAATCAGCAAATGCTGATGAAAAATGCTTGTGCTTGCGCTTGTGCTTGTGCTTGTGCTAGGGCAAATACTTAGGCTAATTAATCAGAATGTGCTTCCGGTTTAATTGGCAGCTGTTTTGAAATATGGTTTAATTCAGATTTAAATTTGGTTTTAATAAAATGCAATAACTAATTGTTTTTAGTAAAAATTAATGTGAAAAAAGTTTTCGGTCGACTTAAACATCTGTACTCTCTTTGATATCAAAGAATTTATTCATTTATCGATACCTTAGAAATGAATGAAAAGAATTTTTTTTATTTGTGAAGAAAAAACTCCATTGAATTCCATTAAATCCTAAATAATAAGAAATTCATGAAATGCAAGTGAAATGTATCGCAAGACTAGTTTTTTCACTTTTTATCAATAGTCAGTTTAATAGAAAGAGAGATAACTTCAACGGAAAGTCTAAATTGAATTGAGATCTTGTATTGAATGTATTTATATTCAGTCATTCATTGGTAGCGATCGATAATATTTATGATTTTGTTTCCATTTTTAATCCAATTTGTTGTTTCTCTTCAATTGTACTCATTATTAATAAACAAGAAATTTTATTTTATTAATAATTTCTATTTACATATTTAACAAATTGATCCAATGACATATTTACATGAGTAGTTGATCATGGTTCAAAATCAAGTTAAAAATCTGTTTAAACAGACTATTATCACAAAAGATAGTCTTTTATTAAAAAAATGATTTTTATATAAAGAGAGAAAAAGAAGAGAATGTGTGGCAAAGAAAATGTCTTTTTTTTGAAACATTAATAGCGAAGAAAATTGTTATTAAAATGATTTTAGTTATATTTGAATCAATATTTACATTAATTTACATAAAGTTTGTATAAAAGATTTGGCAATAAATATAAATTTTAGTTTAATTCATATAATTTGAAAATTCATATAAATTGTTAATAAAGGGATTATAAGGCATTTCTTCTGACAATTAATTAAAACATTTATGCGAAACAAAAGTTATTAAAATCCTTATAATTTGAAGTCTGTTCTCAATTCATAAATGGAGGGCTAATTATAGCTTTTGAAGAATAATAAAATTGTGTCATTTCTAGAGCTGAGGCTTTTGAAAACCTATTGTTTTTCTGCTGAGAAAAAGTGAGATCTCTCTAAATGTGGGTCGCGAGGCATCATTGGTTTGCCAACAGTCGAGCATCAGGTCATATATCTCTTTAGGACATCCATCAGGTCGTGGCAGTGCCATCACCCCTCTCTGGTCGCCCCCATCGGTGTACTGATGGTAATAATTGTCTTTATTATCGCATTCCTAATAATTAGAGAAAATAAATGTCGGGTCAGAACATATGTTTCATATAATGAGAAAATATGAGTCATAACTGATTCTGTGCTCACAATATTAGCTGTTTGTTCGTGAATAGAGACAAATGCTTTGAGAAATGACTGGTCGTCCAAATTGTGGAAAGGCTTTAGTGAACAATATGTCAATATTTCCCAAAACATAACACCAAATGAGTAGACGTCGGATTTATTGCTAAAAACTCCGTGAAGTAGAGCTTCAGGACTGGACCATCGAATCGCCATTTCATTTATATAATCATTTTTGTAGAGCAGTGAATAAGAGCCGCTGTCATTGATTTTTACTGTTAAATCATTTGTATAGACCAGAATATTTCGGGCCGACACGTCTTTGTGCACAAATCCCAGTGTTTCCAAATATTTGAGTCCTGACGCAACTTCGCTCGCAATATATATAAGTGTTGAACACCTTTTCAATAATATCGACCAAATAATTATGAATTAGTATATAAAGTAGTTTATGGGGATTCAGTTATTTGAGTTAAGCACTAAATGCAATAAATTTGTATAAATTGCAGGAATCATATAAACATATTATGCGAGTTAAGTGAGTGTCAGATCCCCGAAGAGATTTATTACTCATAAATTGTTGATAAATGACGACATATGCTTACAATAAGATGATTATTGCAATCAAACATAATCTCTACAGAAATATATCCACAATTCTTATGGTTTATGGCTATTGAATCAGAAGAGCTTTTCTTTACATAACTCGCTATCAGTTCGTTATTTTTATTATTAGCACTCGATTTATAATCTCTCGTAAGGACTCGTAAGGACTAATACAACATAAGGAGAGCACAGTTCAAGAATTGGATAATTATTAGAATATAAGAGAAAGCATTTGGGGAACATCATTATGATTGAGTCAAATTGGGTACAGAATAACTACTGGCAGTTGTTTTCATAATAGCCTTAGAACTATAGGGAAGGTTAGAAACTTTTTTGTTTTAATGATAATGAATTTGGTGTTTAAAGAGTGGAAAGTGTTTAAAAAGAAATATCTATTTAATCGTCTTATATGAAGGGAAGATAAATAATATTTTCCTGTCTTTTGTGGCGTTTGTTTTCATTTATATTTAAAATTATAGTTTTATAGCAATTATTTAGTTTGCATTAAATGCTTCAAAAAATCACAACAATTGTTGTCAGTAATTGTTGTCTTTAGAAATAGATATCATTTAAAGACTTTTATAATTATTATTTCAAAATAACTTTAAATATAAATGAATACAAAAATTAGAGGTGAAAAACACTTTTGCAAATCTCTTGAGATAAAGAAACAAAATTTTCGGTGAATTTAGTTTCTTCTTTGAAATGTGTTGTGCAGTAAAATTAACATAATTATTGTTAGGACTGTTAGCGTTGAAAAGTTTGAAAGTTTCGCTCATCTTTTCGTGAGAAGTAATATATGTATTTCTTAGAGATTGAAGAGTTTAAACGTCAACTTAATTATGATTTAACGATAAAATATTATCAAATATGAAGAGAGAAATTAATTTCAAATAAGAGATAGTTTGAGAACAGATTGCGAGTTATCGGTCGGACAGAAGGGAATCGACGAGAAATTAGTGAATTTTATATGATATGACTTACGTGATGACAGAAGGGTCGCATTCCCTCAGGAATTGGTTGAGATCACAGTCTCCGAACTCAATAATAAGACCAAAATAATCACTCGTATCTAAAACTCCAAACAGTTTCGCAAATTTATCACAATTTTTAGATAATTGACACAAGAATTTCATTTCATCTAAAAATTCTTGTTTGAACTGAACGTGATTTAAAGTCTTCACTAAAACTACTTCTTTGTTCTGTTGCTTCTGTTGGGGTTTGGCTGCAATTTTTCCGAACCAGACGTCACCGAACTTAGAATTTCCCATTTTGTCGAAAATGAAAATTTCGGTTTCATTAAATCGTTTGATTTGTTGCAAATCAAGTGAACCGTTTCTCTGGTGATGACTTTGATTAGCCATAAATGTCGATAGAAGTGGTGTTTGTTGTGATGAATAGTTGGCCGACTCGTAATGGTTGAGCACTTGTTTGCAGCCATATTTGTTGGACTCATTGACACTGTGTTTTGATTTGATTATCTCCGAAGAGGCGTAATATCGAGGATTAGTTTTGATTCCCTTAGAGGTCGGATTTTGTAATGATTTTGATTTGCCGTTCGCACAGATCACATCCGGTACAGCATATTCGGCCTCGTCTTCGTTAAGTGACAGGTCTTTTGGTTCGCAGTATAATAGTGTCTGAGGGGTTGTTATCTTTGGAATGTCTTTCATATTGACGGCCGCCGTTTCAGATTCAATGTCAGTATTGGATATCTCTCGAAATACATTTCCTTTTCTATTATTGTATGCTCTCATCATAAATGATGAGATAACCATAAGTACAACAACTCCTAATGTCACTAAAGTTATGATAATAAGTGAGTATTTCATTGTTATTTGGTTCGTGTCTTTAGTTGTCATCGGAGACAATGAGTTATTGAAATCACTAATAGAGTCGAAACTTTGGTCCAAATCAAACAATTGTGTTATGTTTGCACTGGAATTCACTGTTGACTGTGAGTCAAATGTAATCTCACTTATATGAAGCCATTTGGCACCAAATTTTAAGCTCATTTTCATGAACCGCCCGATCCTATACTGTAAGTGTATTATTACATCTGAAAGCAAAGGAACGCAAAAAAATGGTTGAGTTATAGGAATTTCATAAACTATTTTTTTGTAGTCTTATAACGAATCAATTAATCGAATAAATCAATTGAATGTCAATTTTGATATGGTTTTCGTGCGGATCATAACTTACCTCTGGGTCTTTCCAGAGTATTATCCGATTGATAGGTGTATTTGATAGGAGTGTTGGACCACTTGATGCCATCGAGACTAAACCATATGAGTGCAGATGAAAATACTCTGATCTCTTTATTGAAGTTATTGTTACAATTGATGTTAACTGTTGTGAAGTTTTGGACAGTTTCGAAGTCAAACACTATTTCAATGGTTTGAGTAGTGTTTTGCCAACCGATCCATTCCAATGCTTTATTGATTTTGTAATTATCGAGTCCTTTGATTCCATCGACCAGTTGTCCCAAACCGGCTGATAAATAGCCGGAATCACTTATTAGGCCGTCATATGTTATGTCCATTAAGTCTCCGAATCGACTGCCATTGACGCCATTTGGCATCGAATATGCGATCGGACCTAAAATTACAACAATATTACACTCTATGAGTAAAGTAATGGCTTTTGAATGCAATGCTTTCGACACAACCATTCATTGAAAATCTTGTATTGAATTGTGAATTGCACTCAACTATCGATATATAATTCAGAGTCAAATCAATCTTTTTCTTTACTTTTGTCTCAAACGATTGGGATTCTTAACTGTCTGTTGAACTCCTTTTAGCTCCGAATCAAAGTTAAACTCAAGAGACACTGTTTTGGATTCTTATTCTTATTTTCCGGTCTTCCAGTTATAGCTCTGGAGTAATGTTTATCGTGTTTTTCATAATAAAATGTTGAGATAAAATCTCACAAAACGCTTATCTTTTAATTGAATAAATTATTGGAAACAAATTTTGCGCTAAACTTTTCATTTTATAAAAATTTTTACTTAAAAAAGAGTAACAAAAAGACTATTTGGTCTGTTTTTGACATCAAAAACAGAATAGAGTTTTCATTTTCCCAAATAATGTTTGAGTTCTTTCTATTGAGAGATGAATTGAATTGCATTTAGGGCTGAAAAGAGCCACAAAAATGGCAACAGAATGAGAAACGCAAAGAATATAAGAGTAAAAAACAAAATTATACAAAACTCTTAAGCAAATAGAACTACGAGGACAGTTTAGAATAAGAAATAGCTTTCCCAAAGTAATTCTCTAATTTCCCATGAGATAAATTAAAAAATGTTGCATGGCAATAGTTGAGAATCCCAAAAAAGCTTGTTTATCTAGATTATATTCTCTTAAATCAAATGAATGGCTTCACTTCAAAACGAGTGAAACGGGTTTTCTCTCATTAAAAACATTATTAAATAAATTGGTTTCAAACCTCTGTGAAGACAACCGTATAATTCAAGTCTCAGACAAACTGTTCTCAAATGTTTCGAATATGGAAACAAACGGATGTGTCGGACACCGACTATCGGTATTTCAAGTTCGTGATCCACAACTGAATTTGTGTCTACATTTCCTTCCAATATCTGATCATAAGAAAAGTATTTGCTTTTAGCCCATAAAATGTTGAGAATATATTTACATAATTGTCATCAGAGTTGTTCCATTTGTTCCAGGTAGTTCCATTATCACGAGAATATTCAAGCCAATATTCTTCGACATATTCAACTCCATATCCGCCGCCATATCTTCCTTGAGTGGAAACTCCTGTAATGACGTGACTATCTTTCAAATCGATTTGAATCCATTCTGTGCCGGATGAGTTGTCACTAAGTTGTGTGCTAGGGCACCATGCTCCTCCTGTCTTCTCCTTTTTCAGCCTAAAATAGGATTAAGCAGTTATTTAAGGAAAATCTTAGAAATTAGTACAAACCGAGCACTTTGTGAACCAACACTTTGAATGTTATACGTCGATGAAACAGATATCTGATCATCGGATATGTCTCCCGATTCCATTCCCAGGGCTTTTGGTCCGCCGCTATAATCACATAAAGTCGTTTCCTTTGAATCTGAAATCGTGTCATCTGTTCGTCAAATATGAATGCATTTAAGAATTATAAAGAAAACATTAAAAGCAAATAACTTTGAAATGCGATTATATCTATCCATTAAAACTCTATCATAAGTTTCTATTATTTTTTATATCGATTTTATTTAAGGTTTTGTTTTCATAAAAATGAAATATTCTTTAAAAAAATATTTTCACAAAAATGGACATCACTTGAGTTGAATATCAAACACAGAGTCTTACCATTTATTTGTCAAATCTATTATTATGTATAAAATGAGATACAATTTTCAAATGATTTAAATATGAATTTATAAATGACTTTAGGTTTGAATGAAAATGATTTAATTGTTGAGTTTATCGAACTCTTTCAGTAGTCATTCACTGGATTTTTGAGCGGAAACGCAGTCGTGTTTGTAGTCTATAATTAAATTTATGATAAACTTATTCTGAAATATAACAACATTTGTAACAAAGAGTTCCACACTTTTGATGAAAAGCATATTTTCACAAAAAACGACTGCATTTTTAGAATAATTGTGTCCTTTATTTTATATGTCGTCTCAATTGTATTACAAATGTTTGGAATGAATTCATAAGAATTTTGTGGTTAATATTTGTTTAGTCATTAGGAATGTATTGTAAATTTATTAAACATTTTCCTCTTTCAAACACATATCATATTAATTGATAGGTAAGTCTTTTGCAAACAAAGGGAAAGCCTTTCTAGAGATTATGTTTGTCTTCAAATCTGACAGCAAAGGAAGTTCTAAGGATTGAAGTTTTAAGAGATTTGAATCTCAAAGAAAAATATGTGAAAAGAAATTTTGGGAAACTTTTGGAAACCACTGAAGAGTACTAAAGAGTACTAAAGAGTACTTGAATTTAAGTTAAACTTCTTTTTCTTTTCTCATTAATTATTTGACTTTTCTGTCGATAATTAAAGATTTGGTATTTTCATGTTTTTGGTAATTGAATTAAATGTTAACAATAAATACTTATACTATTGATGTTCTTTTATACTCACTTCACTTATATTTATAATATAAGCTGAGATGGCAAGTAGGGGGTATTCCGGAATACCCCCTAGAATCGAAAAATAGGCAAAATACCCCCTAGAATCGAAACCTTTTGCCATGTCAGGATATAAGTAAAGTTGCCTTTTCTGCTTTCTATAGGAAAATATTAAATAAGATGTTTATAATCATATATCGCTTATAACTTGTATCCGGAATACCCCCTATTAGCCCCCTTCAGACATTATATTGTTTTTAAGTTAAGATTTTAATCAACTTATTTTTATAAGCAATGTCAATTTTGAATAGAAACACTACTTGCCATTTACTATCACTTTTTCTTATAATCCCTACATTTGTCCGCTCCCAAAGAGATGATAATAAATGGTCATAACAGTAGTTATGAACGGTATATGAAATGAACAAATATGTTCGTCAAATCAATTTAAAGAGAACTCAATTGAAAGCATTTGTCTATTGTTCTAATAGTTGTCCTTAAAGTCGGTATTGTTTGAATCTGTATGTAAACAGTTATGTTTTCACCAAAAATCCATTACTCGACTTATTATAAGGAAGTCTGTCGTGAGGTTAAGAAGTCTTTGTATATATGGAGGGGGAGAGGGAGGGAGAAAGAGGGGAGAGAGAGAGAGAGAGAGAGAGAGAGAGAGAGAGAGAGAGAGAGAGAGAACGGCTTCTTAATGGAAGCGACAAATCCT
>JAQFZL010001526.1:0-10202 GCA_034695685.1 Galumna lanceata | reverse complement strand
ATATGACAACTTTTCTGATAAACAATTGATTTTGTTTTCTTTTATTATTAATAATTTCTAAAACTAATTAAAATTAATAAAGAAATCACTTAAAAAGTGCTTAATATTTAATTTAAATATAAAAACACTTCTATAACTTATTTATTTAAACTTTAATTAGTCAGCGAGGATGAGGTCAAACAATGGTAAGGATTATAGTTATTATTGCTATTAT
This sequence comes from Galumna lanceata, assembly GCA_034695685.1. Lineage (NCBI taxonomy): Eukaryota > Metazoa > Arthropoda > Arachnida > Sarcoptiformes > Galumnidae > Galumna > Galumna lanceata. The sequence goes on along the minus strand of JAQFZL010001526.1, from coordinate 9,988 downwards.
TCTTTAAAATTAATACTATATTATGAATTGGGTTTTTTTTTTGTCAAAACAGGTACTCGGGATTTTCAAAGGTGTGCCAAAGCGACCAGGTATAATTTCTGTCAACTCAGGAGATAACACAATTGTTTATTTTAAATGAAAAGGATTGTCCAAACGGTCGGCTCACAGAAAAAGTAAGTCATTGACACTAATCTCTAATTATACTGAATTTCATTTTAATATAATCTAAAATGAATGCAATTTTTGATTTTCTATGAAAACAATTGAAGGCATTCGTGAAAATATATCAGCAATTTTTCCCAAAAGGAGACCCAACAAAGTTCGCCTCATTTGTATTCCGTGTCTTCGATGAGGACAAAGTAAGACTCATTTACATTCACTTCAAATCAAATTCTTATTCATTACTTATTTTCAATTGAATTTCATTATAGGACGGAATGATTACATTTGAAGAATTTATTAGAGCTCTGTCCACAACTTCCAGGGGAACATTAGAGGAAAAGCTATTATGTTAGTCCTATCATAATATTATATTTAAATTCGATTGTCATTATTATGGTTATTGTTGTTTAGGGACATTCAAATTATATGATTTGGATAATGACGGGTAATCTAATCGATAACAGTTTTATAACTCTAGACTTCAATAAAGTTATTTACATTAAAGATATATTACGAGAGAAGAAATGAGTCGAATCGTTGAATCAATTTATCAAATGTTAGGACCAATTATTGAAGAGAGCGAAGAGGAAAACCCAGAAAATAGAGTTGAAATGATATTCAGTCAACTCGATATCGTAGGAATTCATTTCCATTCCTTCATTTAATTAAGAATTTTCTAAACTTTTAGAATAAAGACAACAAACTCTCAGTTGAAGAGTTTATGGAGGGATCATTTCAAGACCCAAAAATAGTGGCCGCACTTTCTCTCTATAATGTCAACAACAAAGAGGAAGAGTCAGTCATTGATATTAGATCTAGAGATGAAATAAGTGAAGATATAGAGAGAGATAACGAAACTGATGATAAGGAGACAATTGACAATTCCATGATAAGTGTCAGTGATATCACCAGTTGTGACACAAAAGAATCGACAAATGATTTACTCGAATAACTCACAATTTATCAAAAGAATTAAATTTTAAAAACATATTTTCCTTAAATTAATCTCTTATTAATAGTTCTTCCATTTCTCCAAATATTTATTGAAAATTATTTTTAAATAAAAATCACTTTAATTCTAAAGTCAGTATTTCTTAATTAACAAATTGGGGGAAATATTTAATTCTTAAATATAATGCATTTAAAAGAAGTGATAAATTATTAAATTCAAACAAACCTTTGTTTTTAATTCTATATTTAAAAAGTCGAATGAAAAATAAGTTATTATTAAATTAGTGATTAATCGAAGTCATGACTGCTCTCTCTTTTGGTAATAAGCCTTTCGGTGTCAGCATTTGCTTCGACGTCTCGGTTCCGCTTTTTTGTTTCGCTGAATCCATTGTTCGGCTGAACGAACAGACTATACAATCAAACAAAAGCCAATTAATCTTAAATTATTTGAAAGTAAAAAAAATATAATAAAAGAAAAACTGACACTTCTTCTAATTCAAGGTCTTCTTCTTGAGTCAATTGAAAGTAAGGATTAGTAGATGTCGGCTGAAAATGATATCCGGTCAGAATAAAGAAGAGGAGAGTTGCTGTGTGTTGGAAGAAGACATTAAGCCATTCATATTGAAAAGGCACAGTTATTTTCAACAAATAGACGATTATTCGGGTGAAGTAAATGTAACAAACAATCATAACATAGAAATGTCGAAAAAGTTTCAGTTTTCTTAAATTGATGGCAGCCTTTCCATCAGTTTGTGAGGCCTCCTGAAGGTGTCGAATAGACCAGACAACTGGAAACAGTATAGCACCACAACATAAAAGATCCACTAAAATGAATATTTCTCTCCACATATTATGTTTGAGTTCTCCCTCTTCGCTCTCTTCTGTTATAATGTCTGCGATATTCGCCAAAACCTATCGATTCAAATGATTTTCTTTAAATTCTTTAAGTATTTTTCGAATAAAGTTATACCTGAAGTGGTATAACAATCATAAATAATTTCTTGTCTTTATCGCTAAGAATATGTTTGATGAATGCCCATCCGGTACCGATCAATACAATTGTGATGAATAGAAGGGCGCCTTTTAGCAAATGAGTTATATAGTAGAGTACAGCCCACGTCTCCACTTGAGAACCTTCTTTTGCGATGAAATGATAATTAATCTGTTTTTCACTCAAAATAATTAATAATCAAATGATTAATAGCCATAAATGTCTGACCCCATGAAACAAAAGTGAAAGTGCTTTGACGAAAACCAGAGCCCCCATAAGGTAATGAATTTTGAAGGCATCCCCCTTTTTATTACGAATGACATGAATCCAAACAATCCCTAACAGGAAAAATATGACCGACAGAGCAAAATACAACTGAGGTAATGGTATCTCTCCCGCAGACAAATAGTTTTCTAAGTTTTCTTCAGTTATAAACATCGAGAGATTAATTCTTGTGGATTGTCTGAATCCTCCGTGAGATCCATAATTAGGACAGTTGTGAAAAAATAAACTGTAAAGACCTTCGTGTGATTCGTCGACAATAAACGCCTGAATCTGTAATTAATAAATTTGTTTCAAAACTATATTTACTTTAAAACTTTCAATTACTTTAAAAGTGAATTCCGGGCTCTTTGGATGACCGAAACGCGAAAGTTTTATTGAACCCAAACTACAAGTTTTGTGTTCTTCTTCTTTTGTATCGATTTTATCGCTCTTTTCTTCTCTATTTTCATCTGAATCATCAATTTTGTCATTTATTTCCTGAGTTTTGGGGACATCTTTGACATCTTTGACAGTTTTGTCGTCTGCCGTTTCTTTTAAATGATTATTAGAATCACTTTTGGTTTCAATTTTTCTAATTTTGTTGTCTTTTGGCGCTTCTTTTTCTTCTTTTGACTTCTTTTCCTTCATTTCATTTTTATCTACTTTTTGTAACAAATTGTCGGATAATTTTGTTTCGCTTTTAGTTATATTTTCTTCTGAATTGACACTTCTCTTTGGTTTTAAACCGTTTCCGTCATAGAGTCTCAGTTTTGATAGCATTTCATTACAATTGAGAATAACTCTAAAGTAAATCACAGAATAAATTAAAATTAAAATAAACTAAAAATAAATGAATTACTCATTATTTTTGAAATCAAATCTCAACGAAACTAATCCGATGTTATCAACGTTTGATTGGTTTATATCATCCATAAGAAGACATCTTTCTTCATGTCCTTCCTTTAGACAGAAAATAGATAATTATTACCAAAATTAAGTGTTGAGTTGATTACCAGATAAGGGGTGAGACTATCGCTCATTGTTTTGGCTAAAGTCATACCAAACTGAAGGTAAAAATAATTGTTAAACAAATTCTTTTTTTGGGTTAAATCAATACATACCACCGACTCATCATTAAAGGGATCAAAACTAAATTGTTTGACTTCGACAGTGAGAGAACCGCCAGTGAAGAACCCAAATGTGCTGATTGTGAAGTACTTCCGAATGTCATTCTGTTATTCACCACAAAATTAAATTGATTTTTAAATTAAATTTAGATTTTATTTTAAGTAAAATAATTATTACATTTAAGACCAAATGATGTTTTCGACACTCAATTTCTCTGACATTAAGTAAAGTAAATGTTATTAAAAATATATGAATCCATTTAAATGTAAAATGTTTTGATAATTTCAATGAATTTAAGTCACAATTAATTAAACAACAATTAGATGACATCACGAGTTTTAATGTCAAAATTATTTATTATTGAAATTATTATTTAATAAATAGATTTAAAAGACTAGTGTTTTGGTCGACGATTATCTCAACACTATTTTATGCTAATTTAGTGACAATTTTTCAAACAATTTTAAACATGATTTTCAATTCAATTGAATTAAAGTGCGATTAGTTTTCGTCATTGTTTACACTAAACTTATTTTTTACCACAAAATACATCGCAAACGACTTCAGAGACATTTGGTGTTCACTCAAACAACTAATTTTTATTAGGATTATATCGGAGACACTTTTAAACTGGAAAATCTTTATCAAACTTTTAATTTTGATATTTTTAAATATTATTAAATAGTTTTTATTGTTTTTAAAATTTGTTTATTAAAAGTTTTTTAATTTGTAAACAATTTTATTAAAAGAAATAATTTATTTAATAATAAAAATTATTGAAATCATTGACAAGAAAATTATCGATGCATTCGATGCGATGATAAACGAGTGACTGAAAAATGGACAGTAAGGACACTGATAGCTGCCACACACCTATCATATAAAACAATACATTTAGACAATAATAAATAATTAAAATATTAGTTGAAATTACTTCACAGATATGGAGGGCATAGAGAGCGAAGTCGTCTATTATTTTCTCCTTAAAATATTCTATGGAATGTATTTTTGGTTTTAAAGTTTAGTTCAAATTTCCAGATTATTCCCAAAATATACCTGGTTCATAGAGATCATAAACACGAGCTTTCAACCAACGAGTTAGGTTTGCAACGGGTAACCATCTGTCAATTGTAAATTGAACACAACTCCAGTCTCTGTCGAGCTATTATTAGTTCAATATATCATTCAATTGGATATTACAAACTTATAGAAGGAATCAAAAAGAATGGATTGGATGGGAAGGGATGGGAAGGAAGTACTTACATAATCGAACATAAAAGTTGCTGAACGAGGTCTAACTTTAGCCTGTGTTAAGCGAGGAACTTTATGCGACTGTAAGTATTTCTCAATAACAGCGGCGTTTTGCCAATACCCGGTTGGAAGTGTCAATTCGAGAACAGCCACTCCACTGGTGTTTCGTCTTTTGTCATTTAATATCCATTTAGCGCACGATTTAATGGCAATTCTTGATTTGTTTCGACCAGAAAAAGTCATTTCGACAAAGAGGTCGAATGCCTGTACCGGTGGTTGAAGTAATTGAAAGTCATGATCCACATTATATTTAGTGGTCAGTTGAACGATAGCCAGTCCCGCGCCTTTGGCCGTAAGTGTCACGTGACCCCAAACATTAGGTTCAACATTAATAGAATGTGGTTCTGTCAGATTATTCTGAGTGATGGTAACGTAACTAATAACTCCTGGATTAGAAGATGCCTCCAATTCCAGTTTCATATTAGTAATCGATCGGACGTGAGTTCTGAATGAGTAGTCAATTAAGGCCTGAGACGACACTATTGTGTCAAACGTTGAGATAAAACCGTCGTCATATAGTCTCATATAACTCAACCATTTGACGATTTGATCCTGAAGTACACCACCAAAACCGGTGTAAACCATCAAAGCATAGGCCGTTCCTTTAAACACAATATTATAAAGTTTATAATATAGACGAATGTCAAATAATGAACAGTAAAACCTATAAATATCGGAATATCAATGAATTTCTAACACTAAACCATTTTCTGATTCCTTTCCCATTTAATACTTTTTATACCTTTGAATATATGAAACTCTTTATCTTAAATATCGAACCATTTATCAAACCTTATGTAACATTTAATATCTCTGAAAACCGGAAATTTGTAAAAATACTAACATTTAATAGAAATAACTTTTAAAACTAAAATTATAAAATAGTTTTCATTTAATTCGTTTGATATGTCATTCATTAGGCGATGCCTTCAAAATATAGAAAATAATTTAAGATAAAAAGAGTTTAAAAGTGGTCACTAAACTATAACTATGATAGAAGCCTACAAGATCTGCAAGATTATAAAAACAGTCCGACTGTATTTCACAACTAAATTTCAAATTCATAGGTTTTACTTTTGAGTAAATTAATAATACCTTCCACTGCCAGTGACTCATGCAGTTGTGGTACTCGTGGCTGAATGAAAGGTCTTTGGCTCTGATAGATGAGTCCCGGGGGCTGTCATTACATTCATTAGAGTATAGTTTTGTAAAATAATAAAATTATACTTTTATGAAAGTGTCCGACCAATAGGCCATTCCTTCGGTAATCTTTTTAGTGTCTTCGAGTTTATTGAATCCGATTTTAGCGTCAGGACTTCCCGATTGCATTAATGCATATGTGGTTATCGCCAAATCGTAGGGAGAATTTAGAACTTGTATTTTCCTTTCGAGAAATCTGATCGCTGAGTGTTTAGAGTTGGACATTCTAACGCCTAATTCACCATGCACATCTGATACTTTCACTAAAGTAATTAATACATGAGCTGTTAGAGCTACAGGTGAGAGACGGGGCGATGAGGACCAATTGCCATACAAATTATAATCATTTCTGTAGTTATAGTAATCTCTTAATTGGATGGGATTATCTTCATAGAAGGCTCCGTCCAAATCACTCATTGGATCCAATATTTGATGTCTTAAAACGAAATCAATTGAAGTTTCAATGACTTGTGGGTCGATATAAATGAAATTATGCCAATCGTCGTATTGGGCGTCAACATAGACTCGGGCGCAGTAAGCCGTCAGCCAAACAGAATTTCGTACTCCCGTTATATCAAACAAAGCAAAGGAACCATTTTTGAAAAAAGTCATTTGATGGACATAATCACGATTTAATTGTTCTAACATTTGTTTAGACAACTCTTGTCTCTCAATTGTGTCCAATTGATTGGTTATTCTTAAGTAAATAAGTGTATAGAGTCGATAAGCGAAGTCAAAAATTCTGAGTTCACCCGATTTTGCCGTATATTTTATATTTAAATTTGTAAAATCTATTCTGGGCTCAATTTGTGCGGGCATTCCTACCACATCCCCTATGATTGTGACCTTTGCCTTTGGAGAACCGAATACATATCTGCGGTAAATGTCCTGATATGGAATAATTGGGTCTTCGGTCACATTTATGTCTAAAAATTTGACTAAATATGACTGCGTTCTCATATCTAAAAGAAAGGAAGTGTGAAGTGAAACCTCTGAGCCGTCAGCTATTACTTCCATTTCGTGTTCTTTTCGGTCCTTTAATTTAATATTTGATAAATATTTAATAGAATGAATATATGGATACCTTGGCCACCTGACACCGACCAATTATCACAATTTTAATCTTTCCTCTGGAGGTCGGCACAACTGGAACGGGAACATAGAAGGAAGAGTAAGGCTTTATGTAAATAAGATGTTGATGAGTGCCAGAGGAGGTTATAGGCATATAAGAGGACACACGACCCATAGGCCCGACGTGAACGAAACGGTAGTCCGAAGAGTCTTCAAGAATGATATCTGCCTTCGAGTTAAACATTCTTTAAATAAGAGCTGATATTTTAAATGAAAAGAACTCACTCTGACTTCAAAGGGCTGGTAATTAAAAGCAGCGACTCTTATGCCGATCTGTTCTCCCAAAACAGCGACAGTGGGCGCCTCCACAGTTATGAAAAAGGGTCGGACACTATTCCACTATTCATATCAATAAATCTTTGACTCGAAATGACATCTTTTCAAGTCTTACATAAAGAAATTGATCCAAAATTGAAAATCCTGACTCTTGTGCGACTCCGATAGAATTGAATCGCCAGTTGACGGGTCTTTGCGGTACTTTAATGCCAACATAATTATCTGGATTATAACTGGTGAAAGTGTCGATCCAACCAAAGTTGTCTCCCGACGCAGAGTAGAAAAAATTGTTTCGATTTTTGCGATAAATAATAAAATCCGTCGGTTTTTGGACCCAATCCGTATGTATCTCACAAAATAGTTCATCGGTACCATCAGAACAGTGCCATTTGCCGTCGCACTGTTGGTGCGATTCATAACACTGTTGTCCACTTAAACATAATAATAATACAAAAGAAGCCTCCATTCTATCAATTCTCTGGTGATTCAACTGATGGTCGAACTCACGTTCCGACTGATGGTTCGGACCATTATTTTGAGTTTTAAGTGTTTGGTTATAATAAAGGTTTGGATTACACCGATTGGATGCCAACGAAAGTTTTAAATTTGTTAAGACTACTAATGTATTGAACTGAAAACAACAAAACTTATTAACAATTGAAATCAAATTTGAATATAACTTACAGCAAAAGTAGAGCCCGAGTCCCGGGCGTTGTTATGAGTCAGATAGTAGAGTGCCTTTTGGTCGATACCCTCTCGAGTTTTATGGATTACTTTTTTAGAGTATTTGGTCTCAAATTTTCTTAAAGCAATTTCTGCCTTCGCTTGAGTCACGTCATTAAAGCCTTGAATGTCTTCAAATTCTGAGTCAATAGCATTGAGTCCAATAAATGATGCCTTTCCTAAATAAGGAATGTATTCAATTTCATTTCCCGATCGGTCCTGATTTAAGTTAATTTTCAGTTCCATTTTCTCTTTATTGATGCCCTCAACCGGAAGACTCACACTATCGGCGATTATCTCTCTGTCAGGTGTTATGTGATATACGATTACATTACAATTTGGAGCCATTTCTGGTGAGAGTGATATCGAGAATGTTGTCACAGATCTCAACATTCCGGACACAAACTCTTGACCCGTTATCTGAATACTTCCTTTTGATACAACAATATACTGAAATTGTTCTAGGTAGAAATTAGCATAAACATGAAATATTCCATACTCTCCAGACTGTCCTTTCTCTGTAGAGGAAGTGATGTGAATCATTCTATTTGTTGATGTGATATAAGAAATGGCCATTAGTTCAGTGGTGACCGTAACCTCATTGGTTGAAAAACGAGCCTTTAAAGAGAATCTGTCGATAGTAGTTGGGGGTCGGAGTCGTATTTTGCCCACTCCTTCCTCATTGAGTTCTACTCTAAGACTGTTGTCAATTAAATCTTTACTTAAGGGTTCCATTTGACCGAAAACTGTGTTTTTATTCAAAACAAATGATGGCGTTATATAAAGGGTCGAAACGGCTAAAAGTTGTTCCGAAAGAGGCACTGAATCACTATATGAGACCGTTATATATGTCTCGAATGGAAAACCGGGTTTGAAGACTGCCGGCTGAGTATCGAGGAATCGCAGTATAAGAGTTGAGTTAATAATTCGTGTCCGGCCATAACCCGACACAATGTGATCGAAAAATCTTTCCCCGACTTCAACGTAAACTACAATTTCTTTGTTTATGAATGGAGTGATGAGTGGCGATGAAAACAGTTGTTTCAAATCGTACTGAAAGTCATACTTTCCTTCAAAGAGTTGAATTGTTTCAGTCATAACAATATCTTCAAAAATTGCGGTTTCGCTAAAAGTGGTATAATTGTCATAATCGCCGTTAAGTGCTCTCCAGTCGACGTTCATATTTTCGGGGATAATTATTACTCTTATGGTTGCATTTCCTGTCACAGGCATTAGATTAGTGTGATTTGCATATATAGTGCCCTCAAGAAAAGGTTCATTTTGTGATATGAATGCAGGCATTGAAACGCTAACATCAAAGCGATCGGTAAACCATCGCTCGATTAATATTTTTCTGTTGGAAATCAATTAGAAGTCAATTAAATGACTTTTGGTTTGAGGATCAATACTTTTCTTCGATTTGTTGAAGTACTTTAACTCTGACTGTCCACCAGCCCCGGGGGTAATCTCCTGGCAATTGAAAGCCTATACTGACGATCCCTTCCAAATAATGAGAGAAAAAAGATGATGAAAAGTCATTAAAGTTATTAATGATTCGATTAGTGTTTACTTTCTGTTAGTTCGCTAATGGTTTAAGTCATGACTAACTATTATTATTATTTTAATGAGTGTATAATTGAAGCTCTACTTGAGTTGAGAAGACTTACCTTGAAATGGATAAACTGAATTCCATCTCTTCATAATAATCCCTCGAGAGTTCTGTCAGAGAAAATTGGTTTAAATGAATAAGTATTAGTGAAAACACAAATCATTGACTAATGAAACCATAATTTAATTATCAGAAGTCAAACGAAATAATTGAGTAATGAATGCAATGATTACCAGAAGAAA
>JAQFZL010001525.1:0-10206 GCA_034695685.1 Galumna lanceata | reverse complement strand
CTCTCTCTCTCTCTCTCATTCACTCACTCACTCACTCACTCACACACTCACAAACACATACACACACACACACAAACACATAGTAAAAAAATAAAACATTGAGAGATTACACTCTTTAGTGCTGAGGAGAACTGCCCGAAGGCTAATAACTTATTCTTAAAGAGAAAATAGAAATAATGAAACAATTTCTCTGTTAATAAAAAAAATATTTTTGTTGTGATTTTTTTAGAAATGCTATAAATGGTGTTAATTGATATAAAAAGATTAGTCGAACACTTGTTTAATATGTGTTTTTTAATCTGAAAATCAATTATTAAATTATTATTGAATTTATGTCAAAAGAAAGTAAAAAATATTTCATTTGATTTTCAGTTTATGTTTTGAATGAAAAATTTTGAAATTTCCAGAAAGCGATACAATAATTGATGATATCTGAGGTCGTGTGGGATCGAGTAATACATTCCGGTGAGTTGGTCACGGTTTCAATGCTGGCAACAGTCAGCACAACCACCAAAAACCAAAAATTATAATTATCTCTCTTTCTTTGCAACTCTTAAGAGTTATAACTTATGTATGAAATGAAAAACGTTTTGAAAAGTTTTTCTACTAAAAAGTGTTCTTCTCTTTCATTCTCTCACTTTTCTCTTCATTTTGTGGCCGTTTCTCATGCATTGGTCTGTCGTTCGGAGTTCTCTCTTTGCATTGGAATGCCTGAGCTATTGGATGGTCCGGAATGCGGACAATAGCAAAGTGAACAAAGAAAAGCAGTGAATTTGAAAAGTGTGACGAAAGCGATAACCGAGAAATACAATCGAGAAGAGGAATATAAGGGATAACACAACTGCCAAATAAGAAACGGCTCTGAAATTTGATAGTATTTGCCATTTGATAGTGGATTAACCATACCTTTACTACTTTGCACTTCATTTTCAGTTCAAATTTATTATAAAGTGTTTCAAAATTTCAAAAGAAATTACAAAACTTTTAAATCATTAGTTGTTATTAACTAAAAAAGAAAAATAAGCGGTTATTCTCCTCTTCTAATGAATAATACTTTTTATATTAAAAGAAAAAATAAGTATAAAAACTAAGCGATAAAAAAACAAATAAGTTATAAGAAATATAGAATAAGTCTCTAATTTTTGACAACTTCTCTCTTTAAGGATATATTATTTCGGATTCTATTGAGAGTGTATTTCGCTTTTGAGGCCTAAGATTCTAAACATGTATTTTCAGGTATTATTAACTCACTTGGAGTTCAATATTGCGCTCAAGAAAAGGTGGAGAACTAAAAGTCATACATATATTTAAGAGGAGAGAGAGAGAGAGAGAAAGAAAGCGAGTGAGCGAGTGAGAGAGAGAGAGAGCGAGTGAGGGAGAGAGAGAGAGAGAGAGTAATGGCAATCACAGGTATAGAGTATGTATCCCTTTATAGTGTTCACTTTTTTGAACAGACCATTAATGCCGATCGCCTCTCGTCAGAGAAGAGTAATGTCAGAGCAAATCCAGAGCCAAAGGTTATAGTTATAGCTATTTTCTAGTGATGCACAGCCGTCACATCCACTGCCATTCATTTAAGGTTTGGCCGAAAAAATATAGTACTAATACTAATACATACATACAATGATAACAATTGGTAACAGTGACTAAAAGTGACTTTTGTGTTATAACATTTACTAAGAAATAGATGCCGGCACTGATAAAAAACACCATTAGAAGGAGGAGAGACCGGCACAGCACAAGTAAGAGAGTGGCGTATTTTCTACTTACGTTTGAATATAAAAATGAGAATTTTTCTATCAATGAAAAAATACTTTCATAATGAACATCCTCTAAGTTTTAACGTATATTTTGTCGAAACTTTAAATATTTAGTTTTAGGCGAATTTCTTGTTAAACCGAAGCAATAAAATTGATTCATTCATTTAGGGGTAGAAAATATGGTGTCTGTCCGCCACTGAGTGCTCACCAGAAAAAGCATTTTGAATATCGAATGTTTTGTTTGAATGAAACAACAATAGAGTAGTTATTATTTCTGTCAGATTTAGCTAAAAGTATTAGTTTGAGGCAAACACCGAAACCAATCGTTCTTTCCAATAGTCAAGCATTAGAACTAACTGTTGGTCCTGTTTTCAGCCAATACCAGACCAATGGTGGAAAGGCATCCCAAATGCTAAATATTTTCACTTTACATCTAATTCACTTAAAACAGTATTTCACTCAAAAAGTGTTTGAATTCTATTATTAGTGCCTTTAAAACATAATTATCCACAAAATTCATAACTCAAACGATTCTTATCTTATGTTTTCTCACAAATTCTGTGAAATTCTAGTTTTGACACAAATTACTACTAAAGTTCATCAAAACTTGATTTCCGACAATAAAAGTAAATAATAGACTCGAATATAATTAAACAAAATATGCGACAAATTTACAAGACTTTGATAATATGTCAACCATTAGATACTAAAATATTTATTTGATTTATTGGTAATTATCAGTTGATTACCAGTTGACGGTCAGTTAATAATACTAACACATGACTCCAACTGCATTCCTGATGAATTCAGTCCTCAATTATCGTTTAAATTTCTAAATAAAAAATTTTTCAATTTCCTTCCTTTCCTGATGGAAAGGATCCGTTTTTGGGTCTCTTAAGCATAACTCTGAGCCCTTTATCTATTATACCCCGCGGGGGCGGCAGTGGGCGAATGCCATAAAACCATTAAATTGATATAATTTTATAATAAATAAATTTGGAGTAAAAAATAATTAAATAAAATTGAAGTTCGAATAAATGGCGGAAACACTTTAAAAAAGTGTTCATTGAATTGAATTTTAATAGTAATGATCTCTACTTAAGATCAAAAGAGATTTTCAATAATTTGTCGCAAAAGTCTAACCAATAAAAGAGAAAATTACTGAAAATGTAATGAAATTTAATGATTTGTATTCGCTATTTATAGCGAAAGCATATGAAATAAAATGGTTATGTAGTGCACAGGTCTCAGCCATTAAGACACTGTATGTAAAAGGAAAGCCATTATCACAAATCAAACAAACAAACATTAAATGTTTAGTTTTTCTTTAAAAAAGCTGTTAATTGAAGTATTAATGGAGTAAAAGGTATTAACATATTCTCATTAAATCCATTCGTAACAAGAAATTTATGTCATTATAATGTCATAAACGCTTTGATTTATTTCTCCAATTTTGAGACATCCAATCCTTTTCTGTTGGAACTCAGTCTACATATGATTGTGAAAACGGTTTTGAATAAATTTTTATCTGATCCTGGAATCAAACATTCTTTTGGCATATATTTTAGAACGCAATCGACGTTTTTCTGCTAATTTAATGCATTATTTTTTATGATCCCATTTAGACATCTGTAGTGTCTGAGCATTGAATAGTGTCTCGTCCCCCACCTCTCCAATATTGGTGTGCTATCCCTTAGGACTGAGTGTTTCAATCAATCACTCTCTTCACTGGCTTTCAATGCCTTATTCTAAGCCTCTCTTTCACTATCTTTTTCTCTGTTTCTCTTTTTCGCACTCAAACAAACATCAAATAAATAGCAATTTGTTTGACTTCACTATAATATTACTGAAACTTATAATGATTTTATTTTATTATTCTTTTTTCTCGTCGATTGCTAGTCCTGTGCATTGCTCTGCATAAAAACTCGTTTCCAAAGAGCAGTAAAGATAAAACATTTTCACATTTTTCTGTCTCTTTCTTTTCTATACAAATCTCTAGAATTCACAAATTCGCGACTTTTTTCGTTATATTTTTATGTCTTAATTTGATGACCAAAACTATATTTTTTTCACTTTTTTCGATTAAAAACTATTTTTATGACTCAATCGATAAATTTTTTTCAAAAATCTTTTCAATTCTAAGAATTTTTTAAAAGCAATTTTCAAATTTCAACGATAAGTCGATAACTTTATTTGAAAATCGATTCAATTTTAATATTATTTATACAAAACTCTAAAACCTCTTTCACTTTGTATGAGAACCGTTGACGGAGTCGTTGACGGATAGTTTGCACACTGAGTACGAAGAGTGACGAGAATTGATTCAAAGACTTAACTAGCAACTTTTCTCTAAAATAAGCCAAATTACTCATAAAACTTTCTTCTGGTGATTGCAAGAATGATCTTGGATAAATAAATAAATAAAACTTTCCAGAATATACAACAAGTTATGAGTTCAGAGAAAAAGTGAATAATAAGTTCATTTGTCACTAATCTCTGATTCATTTCAAATAAAATGTTAAAATATTACATTGAATTGAGGGCTAAAACAATAGTCAGAATCTCAAAGAGTTTCATTTGAATTAAATGAGTAAAAGAATAATAAACAAATAAGTTTATCAGATGTTCTTGCTAATTTATTCGTTAAACAGTAGTGGGAATAGTATTGGTGTTCAAATTAAAATTGTTGAGATTTGGAAATATGTTAATTGAAATTAATTTATTAAACTTATGTTTCGCTTAAAATATTTTAAAAATCAAATCTAATGATGTTTTTTGGGTATATTATAAGTACTGACAAAAAAATTGGTGAAAATTGCTTCACCTCTAATCGGATCGAGTTTTCGCTGTAATAAAGATAAGAATACTTTCTGTGAATAACATATAAATTACATCATTTGGCAAATGAAACAATTTTTATATCATTTGTTATATAATTATAAAAATAATTTCAAACTTATTTTTCAAACTAATTATAATTAATTCATTTTTATCAACAAAATATAGTCTTAAAGATTCAAATCAAAAGAGAGAAAAATTAGGAAAACTTCTTTGAAGACTGATTTTAAGTCAATTAAAATAGAAAAATATCACTTAAATATGGATTTCTTTGAAAAGAAATATTTGAAAAGATATTTGAAATATGCCTTTAATCGTAAAAATGAAATTTTTTTTAGAGAAAAAGTAATAAAATTCTAAATTATATTTAATTTTTATAATAAATTTCAAATCAAAAACTGAATTTATATTCCGAGGCGTTTCACTCATTGATTTAATGATGAAAAGTTTGATTAATTGAATGAAATTTTCTCATGAAATGAAAGACAATTTGCAGCACATTTTGCCATCAAATCAATTGATTAAACTTTTGGACAGAATAAAAAATTGATGAAAATTCCACTAATGATAAAAATTTTCTTTTTTTTCAATTTAACTGCTTTTCTAACAAATATCTGCTGTAATTCCAAACACTAATTGCTATTCAAGTGAATAAACTTTATTTGATATGATTTGTGAACTTCACTAATAGCAAGGAAAAAAGCAATTGAAATTAACATTGTTGCTTTTACATTGACTTAACATTAACTTAACATTACTCTTACATTACTCTAACATTGAAATAAAGCGAAGTATTAATTAATATTTTTCTTTGCATTTCTCTTAAGGAAGAGAGGAATGGAATTGCATTTTATATGACTGATAGTGTGATAGAGTGAGAACTTTTGATAAACAAATCTGATATTGAATTTAAACTAAACTCTCAAATAAATTAAAGTCAAAACAGATTTTAGGAAAGAATGAGTTTGAAAAGTCTCTCTCTCTTTGACTAACATAAAACTTTGAACACAATCGCTATTAAATGCAAAATAAGGTATACTTAAGATAAACATGTATTTGATCTCTCATTTCGTAGTTAAAGATACCTCTCAACCAGACTTTTGAATAAAAGCAGTCCAACTAAAATATAGATCAGAAGAGCCCCAAGTGTTCAATTGTGTGCACAACTTGTCATAAAATTATCCAAGACTTGCCTTTTAATATTTTATTCCATTTTAAGACAGAAAATATTGAAATAAACCATTAGTCAAATGATGGCATAAAAAGATTAGACAGCGATCGATATCATGTTATTCTCTTAAACTAATTCAATTTTCCAACAAATTATTACCACCATATCATCATTCATATCAATATATAATACATCTATTTTTCATAGACGGAGAGGGAGTGAGAGAGAGAGAGAGTGGAAGAAAGTGAAAGAGAGGGAAATTCAAAAGAAATGTAAATTATATTCCAAAATATTTTCAAAGAATTAAGTCATTAAAACATGAATTTTATATGAAAAAAGTTCACACAAGAAATTTTTGATGTGATTCTGAGTCATTTTTTCATACTTACATCCAATTGGCCATCGATTGAGGCCTTACAAGAGTCAAATTGATGACAAAAATTAAGAGCGAATAGTATTCCAAAGTCAGTGCCATTAGAGTCTGAGTCGGAGTTTTTGAAATCGCACTGAAATATGAAGTTATTATTCGCACAAAAAGTTGATATGAGATGAATGCACACGAATTGGTATAAATGGAGTCAAAGTTCGCTCAGAATTATATTATTTTGAATAATTTAAAATAATTACTGCTTTTCAAACAAATTAATTCAATATTTGCAGAATAGTTCTGATTTTGTTTTAGTTTTCACATCGTTTTAATTAAATTAAAACATTTAATAAACAGTTTTAACAATTAATAGACAAACGATAAAAATGAGCCATAATTTGATTTCTAGCGATCCGTAAGAAATGACTCTTAAAAAAGATTAAATCTTTTGTAAAAATACTTAAGATTTAAGTATAGAATTGAAATGATTTGGAAAACAATATAAAAGCAATAAATAAGAAAATGTTAGCAATTATTTGATTGTTGTCTCAACTGAACGAAGAAAACATTTGATTTAAGTGTTGGTGATGTCGATCACCACTGCATGTGTGCGAACTGACAAAATCTTACAACTTCTTCATATGTCTGGTGTGCCTAATGATGGTTTGGTGGTGCGCACCACCCACCACACTCTCGATTGGTGCTCTGCCACCACACCAGCTCTAAGTGTTGGCAGCACATCCACAACCACTGGTGCTGATTCAGTGACAATATAATAAATATCATACAATTCTTGATCATATTTTTAACGAATACAATATTACAATACATTTTTGATTAATTCCCGATTAAAAGTGTTTCTCTGATACTATTCTAAACAGAATATTAAGAATAAATTGAGTGAATAAATCGATCCCTTGTTTTCAATTTTAGCTCTTATTCTAAAGTTTGTTATTTTGAAGAATAGATGAGTGGCTGTAGTGGTTGTCTATAGTGTCTGTAGTGTCGGTCCCCAAATATGATAGCCTAAGGCATAAGTTTGCCAAATATTTTTCAAATGAAAACAATGCCTCCAATGAAAAGGTAATTAATAACTGTATGGCAACACAAATAAGAATCGTATGCCATAAGTAATCAATGCTATTATTATTAGACCGTTTCCACTAAAAACATATTCTTTTACTCTAAACTCCCTAAACGTAAATACATTTTCTGTTAATTGGTTTTTCTCTCCCTTTGCCTCAAATCAAACCAAAAACCATTTGTTTTTTGAGCGAAAGAGCAAAAACAAAACCAAACAAATCGATATAAAAATTATTTATCGAAAATCGTTTTGCTTTTTAGGTTTATCTGATTCTCCAAAATATATAATCACAACAAGTATTTAGAAAATGATTACAAAAATCAATATTAAGAGTTTGCAAGTGTTTAGAAGTAGTTTTTAGAAATCATTTGCTTTTTTCTGATGGGATAACATCTGCGCAACAAAATTGAATTAAGAAAAAAGCAGAAAAACACGGACTGACTGACTGGTCTGCACTGAGTACTGAGCACTGGTGACTTTTCTGGCTCATCATCATCACCTTTTGTGCTATCAATCCGTGTGTGCCCTGTGCTGGCCTTACAGTAGACCACACATGACGTACACAAAAATGCAATTTCGCCTTTGGCTCACTTGTGCTCTTCTATTCTGATCGTATGTTATAATTATTACACCGTAGCTGTAAAAATCAAAACCTTTATAATAAAAAATTACGCCTAAATTCAGCATAAAATGAATCAAATGCTTTCAGAAAAACCATTTGCACAGAATATCATCCGAATAGGATGTTCCCCAAATTGCATTCACTATTCGCTTCTCTCTCTCTCACTCACTCACTCTCTTCCAGAGTTTGCAAGTTGTTTACTCGCAAAGAATATATTCTTTTGTGAGGGGCTGTGCAGAGGGTTTGCAGAGGACTCAATTTGTGGAACTACCACTTGAATACAAACCCCTTTAAATTCCATATTAATTCAATAATTATCTGAATTTCGATGTAAACTTAGTTTAATGTTTTATCGATTAAATGTATTGCTTTCTATTATGAAGTTATTTATTCTGATTGGACGACACAATGATGTTTTAGCAAAAAATTTTAAGTACTAGTCTGGCGTCAATAAATAGTGTTCAATAGAGCTCAGGTAGTGCTCATCCCTGTTCTTACTATAACTGAATACAGAATAATTTTAGCACTTTTTTTTATGAATATATAGTTAAAAATAGTTGTCGTGATTGCAGTTCGAGTCTAAAGTAATATTACAACAATTATGTGTTTTTGTTATGTTTTAGGCGTGGAATTAAGGTTTGCGTGTGTTTTACACAAACACTGATTCCGATAGGTATAAGTCAAATGCAATCTAACACAATATAAACACTATATTTAAGTCTGGAGTCAATGGTATAAAACATTAATGAAGACATCGGTCATCAAAAGTAAAGCCTAGAATTGAAACTAAAATCTCTTTCAGATCCAAACGAAAGGCGTAATATTTGGAATATTTTCAGTTATTAATAGATATAAACAAAATATAATAAATGTTAAATTACTCTCTCATAATGTGTGGTATTCTTTTAGAATATTGATCATGCTTCATTTTTAATAAAATAAAACTTAGCAAAGAGTG
The DNA here is from genome assembly GCA_034695685.1 of Galumna lanceata. NCBI lineage: Eukaryota > Metazoa > Arthropoda > Arachnida > Sarcoptiformes > Galumnidae > Galumna > Galumna lanceata. The sequence continues at coordinate 1,406 of JAQFZL010001525.1, read as the reverse complement.
ACCAAGATATAAACCAAATAATTCGTCAAAAATTATTAACTGATCTAGACTACCAAGCATGAAAATTAAAGAACTTGCTGATATTATATAAGATGCAAAATAATTAGCCAGATTGGTCTAGGACACTCTAGGTCAATTAAAAGTTTGCATCAAATGTTTATTTGAATGTTTAAACTGATATCTTGACAACAAACCAATGAGTAAAGAATGTGAATAAAGTCAATATATTTTGATTGTAAATAAACTTAAAAGAATACATTGAAAAGTCTGTCAACAAAATTCTTTAGACTTAATCATCGAATCAGAGACTGATTTGTTAGAAAACTATCATTTTATGATTCGTTTGCAAACCATTGAATGCATATAAAAAGTGATTTATTAATATTTATTCTGAAAACATTGAAATTTGAAATTTCTAACCATTTCTAACGAAATCAAAACAATTTCTTTTGAAAATAGACTCAAAATGTAAAATAAATAAAAGAAAAAGCATTTAATCAGTAAAACATTTAATGTCTATTATGTCTATCAGTTTGACTTTGAAGTCAACATTCATTAGTAGTCATTAAAAAGTTATTGAAACATATTTTAGACGTTATATTGTTTTGCTTTAAAGTTATTCCAAGTATTTTGAATAAAGATTTTTAAAATTTAAATTTCAAAAATTAATGCAAAGGAAAACCACCGATTCATTAGTGCATAGGATTTGGTTGTGGGGCCAGTAATTTGGTTGTGCTCTTCATTAACTATTCAACTACTCCTCCACTTTAACCAAAGGTTTGACAGAAAAATTTCCAAAAACAAGAGAATTTAAAATAAAATGATAATCAAGAGATAGATTTACTTTACAAACATATTCTTCATATTTTAAAAATAGACTAAATAGAGCTCCGATATAATAATGAATAATTACTTTCAAATACTTTAAGTTTGAGGGCTTTACTGATAGAGACATAGAAATGATGTGAAAATGAGAATCACCTTGGCGATTGATGTTAAGAAATAGTAAAAGAAAAGGAGAAAAATAATTATTTTAGTCTCAGACAGAAAGTATTTATAGTCGAAGAAAAAAAGTGTTAGTGAAAGGCAATAGTAGTGGCCTTTGAGTTAGATTTCCAATATTTATAATAAGTACGGGCACTCTGAGAGGTCTTGTATGATTTTCATCAAATTGTAGGGGTTGGTACCCAAGGCCGGGGATAAGACCCACAATTTAAACAAAAAATAATAATAAAGGTTTCTAGTAAAAATAATTTTCATCAAGGTGTAAATTCCATATATCCTAATATAAAACCGGTAGAGGGCGTCAAATTAAAAAATATTTTACACAAAAATTAATTTTATTCATATTAAAACCTACTAATTAGAATATGCTAATCACAAATATGAAAAGGAAAACTTGCATC
>JAQFZL010001524.1:0-10210 GCA_034695685.1 Galumna lanceata | reverse complement strand
ATTATAAATTGTTCATAAATTGTTGCATGCTAATTATAGCAAGACTAGTCCTGTTCACTATTCTATTTTTCTTTTCTATCTTACCATACAATCAACTTTAATAGAACGGACTAAATTCATTTGAGCATGGTCTCGTTTATTTGACCGTTCAGATGTGCTTGTTTGTTTCAAATCAAAGATGAAACATAAGGCTTAAACTTATTATTATTGTAATAATCGGTTATGAAATGATTTCTCACAAACTTTAGAGTTCGTATATTTGTTTAATGGTCTGACTTTTGAAAAGTTTAATATGAAATACAAATCGCAATAAAATAAATGATTTGATATTTTAAATCTAAAATACATTTTCTCTTAAATACTATTTACAAAACGATTAAATGAATGATAAGACAAATGAATTGTTAACTGAATTATTCAACAATTTTTATGCGATGGATATCTAATGGCAACGATATGTCGTCTGATTGGCATTGAATTGAATTTATAGGAATAAAAAGTTAATTAAATAATAAAAGAATGAAAATGCGATTCAGAAGTAAATCCGATATTAAATTCAAAAGAAGAATTCAATCGAAAAATGCATTGTTTTTCCCCATTAAATAAACCCCTAATTAAAGGCTAATTTAATATTTTCTATTATTATGTGTCGTCCAGTGTGGCTGTCCGTCCGGATCTGCTCTCTTATATCGTTTGTCGGGCCTGGAGTAGAGGGCGGCCACGTCTGCGTTTAGAGTGATTTCATTGGCCTCTCGAAAGCCTTCATTAATTGTTCCCCTATTGAAACGATGGCTGTGATGATCAAAGGGTGGCTCTATTCTGGCCATTCCTGGTTTATATGATCCCGAATGAATGCCTGTTGACTGTAGTTGAGACCAGGCAGAAGCGTACTTATGGTAAAACCCACTGTTGTCTCCACTGCTGTCAAAAGTACTGATGGTTTGAGCGTCCAAAGCGTTGTGACTATTCTTTAATCTAAAGACATCACAAATCAAATTAATATTAAATGAAAGTTCAGTTCAGAGCGTTTTCGTGCAAATTCACACATTTTATAGGACTATCAAAAGCACAGCACAGCCTCATTGCCCGCAATAGTGGGTTAATTAAAAAAGATTTGAAAGAAGAAATATTAGTTTAAAGAATAACTGACCCGTATTGTTATGTAGTGCCCGAACACCTAATATCAGGTTAATAGTTAGGTAAATAAGTCGTTTGAGCGGCGGGACTATCTCTCCAAAGAGCACTGACGGTAGCGCTTCTCTTCTTGGAGGTGACGCTAATTAATAGTAAGTCATATGAAAGCAATGGTTAGCAGAGCAGTCAATGTTAGGCCAGAATTTTGCTTTTGTCATATTATCAGAACATAAATAATAAACGAGTCTTACCTCCGAACTATAATCACAACAATAGTTATGACGGCCGCCAAAAACACGAACCCTCCGAACACTGCCAGAGCTATAATGCCTCCCATATTGAGTCGAGCGGTGGCTGCCTTTGAATTGGGCCGAAGAAGACTATCGTTTATTTCATTGTCTTTCACATTATAAGTGGGACGAGTAGTTCGACTTTTTGGTGTCGGTCTACGAGTTGTAGTGGTTGTGGTAGACGTCGATGTCGTAGTTGTACTATAACTGGAAGAATATATATTTGTTCGCCGGGTATTTATATACGAAGGCTGAGGCGTTGAAGTCGTCGATTGTGAGGGAAGTAATGATATTTGTGGGCCTTTAGATGTAGATATCGGGCGATCAACTAATGGCCAATTATTGTGATTAGAAGTGGGGGCTGTTGTCGTCTTTCGAGTTGTAGTCGAAGTAGACGTCGATGTCGTTCCTCGTGTTGTGGTTGTAGTAGAGGTTGAAGATGTTGAGGGCGGCCTCTTATCTGTTAGAGTTAAGTTTCATAAGATTTTACTTTGAAAATAAGTGGAGTGTAGACCAACCTCTGCAATATGCGGGCTCTCCGTCCCAAAAACCGGCAGAATTACAAACAATTCTGGAGTCACCGACCAATTCGTAGCCCTCATCGCACGTGTATTCAGCAATAGTTCCGAATATCGTATTATTGGCTGAAATGACGACCACAGCGTTTGCAATAATTGGTGGGTTCGGACATATGACGGATTCACATCTGGGCGGCGGTCCATTCCATCGTTCGTCGACATCGCAAAGTAAGTTTCCTCTTCCAACTAATACGAAGCCTTCTTTACAAGAATAGTTGACTGCACTTAAATATGAGCGCGTATTGTTTGACATATTAAAGAATCCATTAGGTATAGTAGCCGGTGAACCACATTCCAGGTCTGTTCAAATATTTTCCATAAATTTATTTAAAAATTCAATTTAAAAAGAAATATGTCTTACATTTGCATTTTGGGGGAAATTCACTGAAAAATCCATTTGGAAGACATGTTCTCACATTTGGACCGATTAGAAGATTACCGTCAGAACAACGATATTCTATAACTGATCCGATGTCAACACTTCGGGCCAAAATTGTCGAATTGGGCGGACGTTCGGGTTTTCCACAAGAAAGTGGTCGGTGTTGACAAACAAAATTTAAATTCGTATTACAGTTAGTGTCAGACCAGAGCCACCCTTTGGTTCCATCAAAACGAGAGCAGTTCTCTTTACTTCCGGGCAAATTCCAGAAGGAAATTGTAACGTCTTTGCCATTAATCCATTTCCAATTGACTGGATTTTTAGGATCTCTGAGAGCACCCAACCAGTACTGACCATTTGGGTCATTCCTATGCCTTCTGTATAGTTCCCAACTTAGAAAGCCCTGCAATGCAGGAGAAGTTTCGTCTACAAGACTTCCTCCCCTCACTTCACAAAACCTTCGGGCGCTGTCGAAATTCAAGGGCTGATTGTTGTAAAATATATAACACTTTCCATTATAGGTGGAAGTGCTGCCCAGAGGCTGATCTCTAAATGATGGGCACTGTTCTATAGAAAGTGCTGTTCATACAAAAAACAAAGTATTAGTTTTATGTTTATTTTGAAATTGTATTGGATTAGTACCATGGTCAGTGTAAACAAATGTTTCACAAATTGATAGCGGATTTCCAGGTGATTCCAATGTTATACTAACAAAAGCGCCGGGCATTGGTCGGGCACAGGGAAGGAATAAAGGTCTGCCTTCTTCGATGAACCCGGTGAATTTATTGCATACAGGATTAACGCCCAGATCTGGTCTATTGTTTCCGACCCTCACTGTTATGATAGCGGGTCTGTTGTTCTGACAACAAGACGATCCGAAATCAATTCGGACTAACTGTAAGCCAAACATTGGGTCAAATTAGAAATTTGTCGCTTAAATGTTGAGTTAAAAATAGTGAGTAATCTATCATTAATACAATACCTGTACGAGAACTGGTTCGAGGAGATTAACATAGAACCAGGGCGAACGCTCTGCTTCAGTCATTGTGCAAGTATTGCCATTATAGAAGCTGCTTGTACCTTTAATGATTTATTGAGATATTCATTAGGATTACAAGTATTGCACAAAAGATTTGTTTGAATAATAAAGAAAAGAATTTAAGAAATAAATGATTTGTTAGCTTTAGATCAGATCATAACATACTTCCATCGACGGCCTTCTGAGCAGATCCCTGACCGACTGTTGATGATTGCATGGCTGCCTTCCCAACGGCCACATTTAGGACTGCAATTCAAAATAGTTTAAAATAATTAGCGAAAGAAAAGATTAGTTTTTAAGTTAATCTCTAAAAAAAATAATTAATTTGAAAGTTGTTTGAACTGAACTGTTGTTTGACTGTTAAGCAACTCAGAGATAGAGTTGAGAACATTAGCGGCAAAAGTGGGCCTAAAAGATAATTTTCAATTATTCCTATTATTATTATGACAACTCTTATACCGGAGTTAAACACTTGATATGACCCAAATTCTAAAGTATTTTTATTATTGAAATAAATTCTACGAAAGTATTTGCAAACGTGACTCACGAATCATATGTTCGCCAATAAATTAGACAAACCTTCAAGAGTTGATGCCTTAATGTGAGCATAACTTACTCTTTACTCAATTAACTTATGTTATATTATCACATCAAAAGAATGTTCTGTCCCTTAGATAAACATTTTGATTGCTTAACATTTTTATTAAATAAATTTCTTAAGTTTACGGCAAAAATTAATCACAAATAAAATAATTGTTTCGAAACCTGAGCCCAAAAGGAAGCACTTTTGATGAGTTCACGACTCGGGACAATGCAATGCATTTCAATGAAATCCTCTCCAATATATCATAATTTTGCTTTTCTTCGCTCTTAAGTTAAATCAAATTCAATCGAAATAAGAAAAAAAGTTTAAAACAGAATTTCATTGTTTTGTCTTCAATTTGTAACCAATAAATATTGTTTTGAAATCAACTGAAAGTTTCAAACATTTGTTTCCTTTGAAACTACAAATTTTCAATCATTAAAAACAGCTCTCATTCCGTTATTTTAAAACTATTTTTTGTTTAAAACTGAGTTAAGTGTCCGACAAAGAGATCTTTTCTAGAGATTATCGGACTGTTATTATTAACAAATTAGAGGACTGTAGAGGAATACATACTAAAAGACTAGACTAAAACTACTCAAACTTCTAATTCTCAGACTTTTCCCAAATTGACTTCAAAAGAACATAAAATATTTACTTTTGAATGAAAAAAGTTTAGTACATTTAGTGATAGAGGAATGAGTTTGTGATGAGTCGACAATAAATTTATTCTCAATTTTTCTTTCTTTTTGTGTGACTCTAAGATATCTCTGGTGGCCATCAATTGCGTTATGCATTCCTCAACGGATTATTCAGAAACAATTGCTTCTCTCCAAATGTCTTATGTCTGGAAAATTGATTACATTTATTGGAACTCAATATTAGTTCAAAGGCAGGGCTTATAAATGAAAAGCACATAAAAGTGACTAAAGCTAAACCTTATTTAAGTGTTGGGGTAAAATTTATCACCTGTCCTATTGCCCCTGCTATTTCTCTACAACTAAAGGTGTGTTTAGTTTAGACTCAGAATTATAAGTTAGGCTTAAAGTTTCTAAAAATGGTCAGCACTTTAGCACTGGAAGAGAAACAATTTCTTGGTTTCAAATCAATTTCGAAAGTATCCAAAAAAATGAATGTTTTTTCAAAATCATAGGAAAATATAAGAAAATTATTGTTTGAGTCTGAGGTCAAGGATGAGAGAGTTGTTGTCTTTTGAAAGAATGACAATCAAAGTCTTTGTGTTGTGTTCGCAGGTCTTAAAAAATAAACTGATATTGAATTTATCAAAAGAGATGAGCAACGATTCAATCGTTTGACTCTGCGCTCGGATGAGCCTCTATTGACAGCTTCAGTGATTCATTCACTTCCTGGTTAATAGAAAAGTGCCGATCATTGGCTTATAGCTTATTCACGACTCAAGGCTCATGAAGTACCGTCTGATTAACAGAAATAGTAACGCTTCAAATATCTTTACTTTGAATTGCAATCAAATCAAGAAAACGCTATTAATGTATATTAAAACGAGTATTAAGAGAACCTTTCTTTGAATAAAAGTCAGTTCATTGAGAATCAGTTGTGTGACGGCAAGTGATAGGGCTGACCAACAAACACAATAATATAAATTTATAGCAAACCATTTAAATGAGAGTCAAATTTGTTAAAAATAATTACATTAAAAAAATACTCATTTTTCAAAATTTAACTAAAAATATGTTTAATAAGAAAATTGTTTGGAATTACAGACAAACAAAATGTGAACTTGAATTTTAAAATACTTAGAAGTGCTTTAGTTGAACGACCCTAACCTGTGGAAGAGCACCGGTAAACATGTATTTTGAATGAGTGACTTTTCTCCGTAAAACTTCACCTTGGTCGACTCATCTGGAGGCTATTCCACACCATTTAAATAAGAAGTGAAGAACTTAACCACTGTTCCGATACTTTTCATAATAGGAAAGAAATGTTTGGCAATAATATTGTTAGCGATTATCAATTCATTGAATAATTTAAGAAATTTTACAAGACTTGTATGCAATAAACTTTGCATTAATTTAATTCAAATCAGATAATATCGTTATATCGTTAATGAAATTCAAATCGAAATTATAATCTTTGAACTTAATTACTGTATATAAAACAAAATTTAGTTTATATGCTGTGCTCTTCGCAGTGACTATTTATTAAGAATATCCGGCGATACGACATTCCAGAGATTTAAAAGAATTTCTGCTTCACTGGAAATACCCATTAATTTACAATTTTCAGGAGAAATGTTTTAATTGCTGAGAAAATTCGGATTATTTTAATTTTAGTCCGAAAACTATTCAAAAAACAAATTCAGATCCGGTTTAGAGTAGTCTAAAGATTTCGTTTTTTAATCCTCTTTTAACCCAAGACTTAGTTTCAGTATAAGTATTAAAGACAACAAAATTGGATTAAATGTTCCAGCATGTTCTAGCACCTTTCAAAATACTTATCAATCATTTTTCCAAATACTTATTAACGGACTGTTTATCCAATGATTCACCAAAAATAATCATTAAATCGTTTAAATCGTTTCAGAACCAAATAAAATATCATTTATGTTGAAATGGTTGACAGAAATTCACAAACTTTGGGGAAGAATGAAATCGTTTTGAAATTCATCGAAGCATTCATTTTAATGATAATGATTTCAAGACTTCGATAAGTTCTTCCAATAAAAAGATAGTTAAAGAAAAGACTAAACATTAATATAAAGAATAAATTCAGACATTTGTAGCGAATAAGTGATAAAAATGAGAATTTGAATAAATTATCGCAAATGTAATGTTTCAGGTAATTCATGCAATCAGTTCCTAAACTTTTCCTTCTCGACAACTCTATTGTATTGAGAGTTCAAAGAGTTTTAGATTTTGAAAATATTTCCATAAAATCTTATCTATTGATTACTAATGAATTTGAATCTGAAAATTGAAAACAATATAATTTGAATTTTCTTATCGATGGACTCAAATCTAAAGTAAACAAACGTTGACTTCAAGTGACCGAAACTGGTATTAGAGAAAAACATTCCGTTTTAAACAATTTCTTTAATTGCAATCAATATTACGAAAGTTTTTTTTTTTTGAAAAAAAGGTAAACAAAATCTGTGTCCCATTTTATAGAGAATTTTTTTAAGAATATTTAAAATACTTGAAATTCAAACAATTTGTGTGAAAATTCAATGAATCAAAGATCAAGTGATTCATCAAAGGTTGAGAACTAATTGAAATTATGATGGATTGGTTCCAACAAAAAGAGAGAATATAAATGAATCGCAAATTTAAATTCATTGGTATAAAACTCTCAAAGATTTAATACAAGAAAAGTAATTGATTTGAAGTCTAAAAATATAAAAAGTAATTCAAATCAATAGATAATATTAGTGTCAATGTTTTGGCTTATTTTACACCAGAATTACATAATTCTTAACTTATTTTTAAAGCGAAATATTTTAAAGTTTAGTTTTTCAGTCGGAAAGTCATTGAAACTAATTACAAGTCAAGAGAAAGAGATCAAGTTTGTCAGTCAATCAATTAATTCATTTGAACTATGATTTTGTATCTAAATTGGTTGCACTTCATTAACCACTAAAACTTCATTGAGAGCTACGTTTTGTAGAAAAAAAAACAAAACTAAAGAATATAAAAAAGTAATTCAATTAAAACTAAGTAAATGTCATTTGAAAGCCATTTGGAATAACTTTAAAATTAGTGTAAAACTATTTTATTATAATTTTCGTGCTTTGCATGAGTTCTGTATTATCGATACATTAAAAGCTTAGCCCATATTTAATGAAATACAAATTACATATTTTTCACAATAATTGCTAAATAATTGAAACCCATTTTGCATAAAAAGCAGTCAATAGTTAGAGCCATAAACTCTGAGCTAAAGATTTATAATTTGTTAGTAATTTTAATAATCTTAATATCATTAATAAGGTTAATATGATTTGAAACGCGAAGATTTGCTCTAATCAAGAGTTGCTTTATTTGAATAGTCAGTTGTCAGGTGGCAATCAGTTCGGGCAAAGCCCTGTTATGTGGGACTGTTTTCAAGAGCAACGAATACTGATTTTCGAGTACAAACGGAATGCCATCACAAGCCATGCATTACCATAACTGCCATATACTGCCACTAAAGGCAGTCATTATCTGATGATGAAACAACTCAAGAAGCAAAGCATGGCTTTTGGGTCAATACCAGTGCGATCCTAATCGCGCGATATTACAAGTCTTTAGTAAAGACTCTTAACTCTTAAAACAAAAAGCGATACTTAATATTACTAATCAATTACTTTTACACCGATTTCTCCACAATTCAATTGACTTTAGTTTCAGTTTTCAATTTGTTTCAATAATTAGTGATTTCCGCTCAATATTTGTTAAATCAATATTAACTCAATTCTGAGCAATAGTTTTGCGATAAATAACAGGCACTTCGCTTAACAGAATCAGTTCAATGCCATTCAAATTGAGTATTTTTTTGGCGCTTATTATTGATATTATTTCTAAATTTAATCATTTCGTGAGAACTAAACTCTTATTAAAAATTATTTTCAATATCCGATGTAAAGACAAGAATTAGGGACTCACCACAAAAGGGTATTCCAATCGGTTCCCAAGTGGGCCCAATGCAGGTGCGTCGGGACGGACCAAGAAGTTCGTAGCCATTATCACAAGTATAAGTTGCGATTGTGCCGTTCCCTATGGATTCCGTCGTTAAAGAAATGGAGGCGTGCGCTGGAGAGCCGGGATATCCGCACGACTTAACTGTTAAGAGAATTATGCAGTTTTTTAGCGATTTTTTTTGATAAGAGTATAAGGGATGGGAATCTTAAGCACTGGTTATCTAACATATTATACAGCATTACATAATTGAAACTTAATATATGTGTCACGACCGCTACGACCGCTACTATTACTAACTTAACGTTAATTTTAGAGCAAATCTTCTTTGAATAAAATATAAAGTATATAAAACATATACTTTATATACCTTATATAAAACATATATTTTATATTAAACTTATAAACTTACCAGGGCATATGTCTTTTATTAAAATTATTAGTAAAACCATAAAAAATAAATCCATTTTGAAAAATAAATGTTTTGATCGGCAAAAGGCCCGCATTTTCACAAAAATTAAACTATGAATGACTAGAGAGACAAACACTGAATTGAATTAAATGTCATTCAATAGTTTAGTCCCAAAGACTTGAAATAAAAAGTTTGAATAAAATTTAAAAACTTTTTGAAACTAAAAACGATATTTAATAATAAAACTCATATATATATTGAGTTTCTGTGGGTTTTGAAACTTTAAGAATGTGTTCAGACACTGGTTTTAACTAAAATAATAGTTTGGAATTCGGTGTTCATGAAGTCGAGCGAACATTAGAAACAAACTGTAGGCCTGAGTTGTGTGTACTCAACATAAGAGCTGTGCAAAAGTTGGTAAACAACATGAGAAGGAACTAGAAGTGGAGGCAAGAAATCAGTGGTGTCTCGCCTTTGCTCCATCCCATTGGCTGTTTCACACCTGAGCAGGATTTCTAACATTTGCCCGTTGTGTTAGAGTACTATTCCGTACGATTCAATGCAAAAGTCAGCTCTAGTTGTAGTATTGACTCGTCAGGTGAAGCACCCGGAAAACAAGGTTTAAGAAAAAGAGTTCTGACGTATAAGACCCTAACCAGTGAACCAGCAGTGAACCAGGCTAACATTTCTAACATTGCTATCACTCCTGTGCTCACAACCATAGGATAGCCTTAACATTGCATTGCATGTTGTGTTTCGATTGATGACATTCCTCGCAAACAAAAAAACTGCTCAAAGAATGACCAGAACTAAAAACCTGAGCCAAACGCTAAACTTATGTTTGTTTGAGGAAAAGCCCAACTCTTGCGCCCAAAGGCTGTGTGTCAGTCACTCAAACTAATGGATTAAATGAATTTCTTTTTATAAAGATTTGGACAAATAATACATTCCTTTTATAATATATATTTGGTTTTAATATAAATGACTTTATATATATTGCGAACAAAATTGGTTTCGATATTTTATTAATCATAAGTTTTTTAATATAAGAGTTCTCACAAAAAGACTAAATTAGTGCTAAATATTTGGGTTGAATTGAATTCAATTGAAGAACTTTATAACTAATTCTAATAAATCATGTAT
>JAQFZL010001523.1:0-10213 GCA_034695685.1 Galumna lanceata | reverse complement strand
GTGATAATGGATTTGTAGGCAAACATTTGTTTAATTATTTATAAATCAATGTTTTCATCGATTTTTAATATTTTTAATGGATTTAAGTTGAATTCAAATTCTTTTTATATAAACAATTATTCAAATGAATTAACTCATTTTCACAAGAATTTCGCTTTTACTCATTCATCAATAAAATTAAACTTGTTCATTTAAATATTTAATCACTTTATTTTTATTCAAAATTATAATTTTTATAATTACTTTAACACTTTTTCATAAAAAAAATAAATAAAAAATTTTTAATTAAATTAATTAAAAGCTATGATATAATATCATTAGAATTTAATGATTAGACTATAAATTAATGAATAATTAATTAGTCGATCAATTCAGTGGTTTTCCTTTCAAACGGCACTTTTTCTCCAAATGAATCACAAAACGAGTCTTCAGTGAAAATATGTGTTCACTAATTGAGAAAAAAATAATTAAGAATTAATTTTATGTTAAGAATTAATATAAATAAATGTCTAAAAATTAAATAATAATTATTGTAATTTGAGTGATAAGACGACTGACTCTTTGAGAGATAAAACAAAACAAATAGAACTAAAAATAGATAAAAAGACACAAAAAGAGGTTTAATTAGACAAATGTCAATCGGATTATAAATTGTGATTAAAGTAAAAATAAGAGCAATTATTTCCATTCAATTGAAAGCACTGGAAAAAAGTAGGCGTTTTAATCAAACGTATTGAATGATTGTTTGTGTCCAAAGCAAATGCCAAGTGGATGATGACATGGTAAATTGTCAAATGTCATTGCGTTGTACATTTGGCACCGGTATCTGGGCTGTGCGGATAGTGGTTGTTTAATTGAATTTACTTTAGAACAACCAAGCTAACCACACTGCCAGACACCAGAGCCACTATTTGTTTGTCCAGTTGTTTATAATATTAACAAGGCCATATTTAGCTGACAGTTTTAATCTATAATTTGTTAAAACAATAAGTTTTACTTATTATTTAATCAGATTTTATCCTCAATTTTATATTTTATTTCAAGAATTCATTGAAAATAATAGATTTTTCGGGAATTTTATTCCTTTCCCCGAATTTCAATCATAAGATATACAGTGTATATGCGATATATATATATAAATATGTAAGTGAATATAATTTTGATTACACAACGAGTTGTTATAAAACAACTTTTTGTAAGATAATCGAGTCTTTTGGTAAAACACACCTCTAATGTAAACGTCTGACAAAAAGCTCACAAATTCTTGGAATCACAATTCAATATATGTTTTAATAATAATTGAGTCCTTCAGAAGTCATAGATTTAATACTATAATGAAATCCAATTCAAGACAAAACTCGAGATAATATGCAATCAATGGATTGGATTCCCATTTGTGACAAAAACACAACAAATTATCTTTACATCTAAGGATGAAATTAATACAAAAAAATAAATTCCATAAAATAAAAGTAATTTAATATTTTATTTCATTTGAAAAAAAGTCAAAAATATTTCATTGAAAAATTCTTTAAAAGAAATCAAATATGAAATTCATTTTTTAATAAAAGACAAATTTATTTAATATATAAATAATTTAAACAAAAAAAAATATAATAATTTGAGTAATTATTTAAAAAAAACTTAAAAAAAAGATCAATAAATTTCGATAATGAGTTGTGCGATGCGATCATCACTGATATATTGCGCTCCAAATAAATGCATTTACAGCAAAATATGCGTAAAACATAGTGAAAGTGTAAAATGCAATTTTGGGAGCGAAGTTACCAGTGCTCAAACAAGTCAAATTCAAAATGGATCAGATACTTTTATAAAGGCCGAAGAGGAAGAGGAGGAGCACAGGTATGTCGTCAAATCAAATGCTAAACAAAGGCCTTCACCCATAAAACAAACTTTCGGTGCGATTCTCAGTCATTGGATTAAGAAAATAAAGGATTAATTGAATTAAAATTTTTAGATAAAAAATAACTCTTTCTATACATAGATATACACAGAAAGAGTTATTATACAAAAAACCGAAATCTAAACTCTAATGAATAGAAGTGAAGGCAAAAGAGTTGACAACAAAAACTGTGTTAAATCGCTTGCCATGTGTCAGGAGCTCAGACCAGTGACCAAATTAATTATGACAGTTATGGCAGACAACCTAAAAGCGAAAATAACACATTTTGTGTGTTATCTGATCACTAAAAACAAGAAACAAAATGACGAATCAATGAGTGAAACAAAGAGTCAATTCCGGGCAAACGTTACTTTAAATACAAACCAAAAGTTAGTAATAATCCGAAGTTGTTTTCACTAAATGTGACCCAAAGTAGCGAAAACTTTATTCTCACACCTCATGTCTGTATACATGAAATGCGAGAATAATTTTAACCAAAAGTAGACAACCAATTAAAATGTCTTCACTTTCCATATGGCGAGTGTTTAACACAATTTGGAAATTAATTTAGAAATAAATTCAATATCTCTATTAGAAGTTTATATTTACTGAAGGAAAACCTGCAAACTTAAGTAAATACGGTTTGAATTAAATTCACTTCTATTCACAAAATGAGACCAGAATTGAAACAAAAGTTTTCACTCAATTGACTCCATCGACAGTTGAGCTGAAACTGAAATCAAGTTTGAATTTATCCGAAAATATTAATATTTAGAGCCAAAGAGATGACGGGAATTGAGTTACACTAACAACACACCAGAATAAAAGAGGGGTCGAAACGAGACTCGGAATAAATATATTTTAACGATATATTGATATTCGTAATGAAAAACGGATCGCAAACACAACTCATATCAGTATTTGACAAATAATGGGAAGGAATGCCATCGAAAGGCAGAAAAAAGTTTTTGAAATATTGTTTAAACAATAAAAATAATTGTAATAAAAAATTATTGCAATGAAATGAAGAGAACATTGAACTTCAAATACGTCAAAATAGACTAATTGACCGAAAATTATTATGAGTAACACTTATTAACGACAAAACTTAAGTCAAAAGCTTGAAACTTGAGATGTGCCGCAACCTTAAGGTGAGGTAAGGGAGGGCACAAAGCATAACATACCGACAAACGGACCAATTTTTCTCATTGAGTTTGGATTACTTTTTCATGACTTTAACGAAGATAAATGTTTTTGGTATCAAATTTCAGTTTTAACACAAAATAAATATAATAAATATATATATATATTTGTAACGCAGATATAAAACACACCAATCGATTGAAAGGACGAATGATTTGAACTTCAGATTAGAAATCAATTAATCAAAACAATATTAACGATATATAAGTGAAGAAATCAAACAAATTTTAAGTGAAAATTCATTTCAGTAAAACTCCTAAAACTAACAAAAATTATTAAATTTCATATAAAATCAACGAATGATTGATTGAATTGAACTAAAAAAGTGTTGAAATAAATATAAAGTAATAAAACAATAGTTTTGATGACAAATAATAAGAGAATGTTATGAATAGATAGCAATAGAGAGGCAACAGATAAAGACAGTGGCGAAAAGTCTCTTGTCTTGTGCTGTGCTGGCGGCTGATGACGAACTTCTGCCGTTGCCATAGAAACAAGTTCTTACGGCAGAGCTCATCACAAATCAATTCTTTCGGCCAAAAATAAAACAATTTTTTGCTCTCAAACCAAATATTCAAAGGAAGGGTATATTAAAGTCAATCAATTTAGGAATGAGTCATATAAAGAAAGTGAGTCATTCTATGGACAGTCAGAGAGAAGAGTCATCAGACATAGGGAAGAGTAAGAGAGCTCTGGGCAAGAATATTAGTTGTGAGTAGAGGCACAGGTAGGCACAGGTAGCTTTTGATGTAGATTCAACTGAGATACCACCAGCTGTGTTCACAGATATCAAAATCGATAGCACGGGTGGTCACAATTAAGAACACCTTAAGCCCAATGTGAACCCAGAGTGGTACCCGATTGAACAACTACTCAGGGCTTCCATCAGAGACACACCTTTTCATTGTCACTAAAAATTAATATTTAGCTCTAATTGTAATTACTTTCAATCGATTGGAAAAACAAATAATTTAATGGAAAAGTAAGTAAGGATTGAAATGTTTGACACAAATTCAATGACAAAAGTTATTCAAACAAATGTAGAATAAAAGTAAAAATAAAGGTTTTTATGGCCCAGTCTTTGAGTTTTACTTACAGTTTCTGACGAATAAGGCGTTCCTCACATTTTATTACCAATTTTTATAATTTTTATAACATTTTATCCAAAATTCTGTTACATCTCTATCGACAGGTGTTATGAAACGACTACCTGTTCTTCAAAACAGACACCCTTTTCCAAGTTAGGAATGTTCGGCCAATTATTAACCAAAGAGTTGATTACCTGAAAAATACAAAAAATCAATTAAAAATAAATTAAATGTAAGACATATTAAGAAATAAAGGAAAATCTAATATAAAGAAATGCAATAATAAAACAAATAAAAAACATTTGCTTTTGAGTCGAAGCCTAGTTTAGAATCCCATAAAGATTGGCATTAAATGATATGGAAGACATGCCAACAACGATAAGACCGGCATAAAGACTACTAATTAACAAATAAACGACAACCCAATCCTTATTAACGTCTAATGAATATACAGGTTATACAATACAACCAAATAGTCTTCCGTTTTATAATACAAACACTTTTCAAAATGAGTTATATCTCGGATACACCAAAACAATACAAAAAATAATTATAATTAAAATGAAGAGTTGTGTTCCGGCTTTATATACAAAATCATTATCGATACTATTCTAGAGAAGAGGCCACCCATTGGATAACTCCATCATAAATATGTGCACTTCTGTCCACTGATAAGATGACAAATATATCAATAGTTTTACACTCAATATGTAATACAACTAAATTCTAATGCTTTTTGTTTAAACAATAGAACTCAAGTGAGAAAAACAATAGAGTTGTGGTCATATCATAAGAGGTAGGGTTTGTTAACAATGAAGAGGTAATCGATTTCAAAAACTGAAAAAATCAGTAAAACCGGTATTCATTCCTTTAGAAGAATGCCTGTAATGAATACCTATTCATTCAATCGATTATCTAATGATTAACTTCTGGGACTTTTGAAACTCAATGCCATTTATTAATGGAATTATCATTTTTTATTCAAAAAGGATAGCATTAAAATTCTGTCATACGATAGAAGTGTTGGCAAACAAGTCAAGAGTCCAATAGAATGGCAATAATTTTCAGTATATTTCTAACCCATTTAGTCATCGTATAGATAGCACTCAAAATATAGATTGAGTTTTCATAGACTTTAAGTCTATTTTCAATTTTCAGAGAAATCACTCGCAGAAGAATCACATAATTATTAATATAAAGCACTTCACAATCATATCAATTATCCGCTGATAAAACACACAAAAAATGGTAAAATATAAACTCATTTGAAAACAAAGAAGTTTTAATCAAAGCTATGATAATATAATCAAAAAATATAAAAGAATTATTTGTTCATTGATTTTGATTCTATTCTTTTGATATGAATATAAAAGTATCTCAAAATATCATCCAAACATTTTTGACACAATTTGACACTATTTTATATTTCAATAAAATTTATTCATTAATTGAGAGACAAAACTGAGTATTATTGTCGTTAAAAAAAGAATTTAAAAAAAACTTTGTTTTCCTCAAAAATGTTGGAACAGTTATAAACAAGGAATAGCTTTCTAAGTATTCCTTAAGTTTTCAATTTTGAATTTCATTATAAACTATAAACGATTGGGTATTTCAGAAACATTTCATTCGTTTATCAAATTTCAAACATTAAAGCCATAGTCAGGAGATCTCACATTCAACTATTGAAATGAAATTCTCTTTATTCTAGGAAAATATATTTCAATAGAATTATTTAAAAAGTTATTTGCCCAAGTACAATAAAGTGTAATGAACCAAAAATGACATTTTTAAAAGTGAAATGAGCAAGAATGACTCCCCAACAGCTTGCCTTCATATAAGAATCACCAAAAGCGTTAAATATGTTATTTAAAAATTCTGAGCACAAACACAACTGTTCTAAAGAAAAGGTATATAAGATACTTATAAAATGAGATATAAGCAAGGTGATGCAATAATGCCCTCTAAATGATGGGCCTTAAGTGAAAATTAAATAATCATTTGGAAAACCACTTGAAATGTTTGTCAAAACAATTATCAGTCCATCAAAAGAAAATTTTGATATTTTCAAAACAAATGCAATTATTATTTAAATTATATTTAATAACCGGTTTTTGAACTAAAAAAATAGTTTACAGACAGAAGTGAAAATATCGTCAACTCTTCCATAAAATAATTATCTCTTTAGATATAATTAATTGTTGAATATATTTTTGAAGTCAACAATAAATATTTATATTAAAATATGAAATATTATAAAAATAGCTTAAGTGTAGCGAAACCCACCCTTTGAACACCTTGGCTATAAAATAATTTCCATGAGAATATGTGAGACAAAAATTATACTTTTGATAACCACTAATTCATATGAATAAATCTGATGAATGTCTTCTGACAAATGATTAATATTTCAAGTGATTCCCTTTCGCTTTAAAAGAGGATATGTTTAGAAAAGCTATTAATTTAAATCGAAATCATTTTAATTATAATTTTAATCATTTTTTGGCTCATATTTCTCTTATAATAAAGTTATTGGAGGACAACATTTAATAAGTTTTTCAATCAAACGATCAAACATTTCTAAATTGAAATCATTTTAGAGTTGAATTTAGAGAATTAATTATAAATCAAATCCCAGTCATTGAAGTGAAAAGTAATTTAAGCGAAAGTTTAATCAAATGAACATTTTTTGAAAACTTTTCAAATAATTTCAGTGTAATAATAGAGACGATAAGAGATATGAATATATTTTTCTCTTACTTAAGAACTTAATTGTCTCCCAATTAAAATGTTTCAGAAGGAATTCTGTAACCATTTTTTTGAGATAAAAACAATAAAAAATTTATTCACTGAAAAGTGATGTTTTTTGCACGAAAACTCTTCAGACGGAATAAACTTTTCACGAATAAAATTTGAAAAATAAAAATATTAGACGAGAAAAAAATTTGAAGAAAATAAAAAATTCAACGAAAAGTCTGGAAAACTTTTTTTTAACAAACATTTTAGTCCTAAAAACTTGTATTTTGAATATAGACTTCGAGTCAGTCATTATTGAAGTCTAATCAAGTTTTTCAATAACCCTATCTTTAAGACTGGATTCTCTGATCAGTAGTTTTGGTGATGAAAATTACTGTTCAAAAAGAAAGAGTACTTTCAAGAACAGACAACTCATAACTCAAGGCTTTTTGTGCATTGGCTTCAATTTAACCAAAGAATTGAAAAAAATTGAAATATCATTGCATTTCATGAAAGACGAAGACTCAGTTCGTGTGTCTGTTCTCAGAGAATAATCAGACATTTTATTTTCATTTGTTCTTCAAATCCAAGAGTTAAACACTCAGACCAGACATAGAAAGTTAGTCAGGCCTTCAATTTAGTTCAGTGATTATACAGATGACTGTGACGTCAATATTAAACCAAAGAATACTTAATAATGAGTTAAACTCAAGAAAAGGCAAAATTGAATATTTTTTTATTGATAAGCAATAATAATAGCAATTGAAATGATTGCTAAGTATTTCACTCGAAACAAGAAAAAAGTGACTGCTTTTCACTTTTATGCTCTCTCTTACTCTCCCTCTTAAACCATTCTTTCATAGAATAATTTAATCTCTCCTATCAAACATTCAAATTTAAACAAAGGATTTGTGGCAATCACTGGGAGTTTCAGTAGAATAACTTTGATAAAACTCAAATGAATTGAAGAGTATAAAAAGGTCGGACACCGAGAGATTAAAAAAATTACAAAAACTCTGAATTTTAAATTCAAAAAATGCTTTTATTATTAATATTTTAAATAAAGAAATTCTAAAAATAATATTAAAAGTTTAACCTTAAAAACTAAATTTTAATTTCATATTCATTACTAATAAATTCATTATTTCCGTCTTTTAGATCAATAAAAGCTCTTCTCAATAGTTGTTAAGTTTTGACATTCAAATCAAATGAATACTTTTTTTTAATAAAAACTTCTTTCAATGAAAAGTCGTTTTTTAAATTTTGAGATTAATTATATGCCCTTAAATGGTTTGAAACCAATTATTATATAAACAAATAGTTGGCTTTAAAACATTTATAAATAGAGTTAATAATTATTATCACTATTACTAAACACACCCACATTAGTGTACTTGCAAAAGATGGAATAAAGAACCAAGGATAAACAAAGAAGAATTAAAAATACAATAATTGTAAACTTGGCATTTGATTTATCAAGATTACCATCATTTTATTCATTGCTGATAGTTCTATTGCTTTAGTAAAAGTTTCAAAATTGCAAGCAATCATTATTGATTTAGCCTGATTCAAATTCAACGAAAGGCTTATTTATTAGTATATTTGATATGTAAATGAATGGCAATTAATTCGATACGACTTAACATTAAGTCTAACATTAAGTCTAAAATTCTTGAAAACATATTCTCTTTGAAATATATTTTTGAAGTAAAGTCTTTATGAGTGACTCATTTCTCAGATATTGGAAAGTTTTAAACGGATATAAAAAATATTTTCTTCGTCAAGTGTTTCATTGCACTGAATATATGCCAAATTGGAGTGTCTCTAAACAGAAACCCCTCTCATCTTTTAATACTTTGGGAATAAATCTCCCACTTTAGCGAATTGTGAGCCAATTCTGATAATATATATAACTCTGGCCTTGAATTCTGAATTTAAGTCGATATTTATTTACTAAATATAAGAAACAATTGACTTGAATTTTGTTTGAATTGAACTGAAATTTAGAACAGCAGAATGTAATGACAAATTTTAAAATTTAATTCAACATTAATAACATAAAATAGCAAAATATACGATATTTTGTCAATTGAAGGAAATTATTATTTGAAAGACAAACGCTTTATAATTAATATATATTTGTTTCCCACATTCTTTGGACACACTTTATTCATTGGAAAAACTGATGATTAATACATATAAACATTTAAATAGTTTTAAAGAATATTAAACATAAAAATGATATATTTCTTTATTCAAGTGTCAGATTCTGTTCCAAAAGTAAGACTTATGGCATTTCAATAACATTAAAACAATGTTTGCTTAAAGTATTGATAGATTTAACAAATTCTGTTTGAAAGAGATTTTGAGCAAATCTAAAATTGTGGTTAAAATTATGTGAAAAATGTTGGGTCAGTTTATAATATAAAAGTTTGTTAAAAATAAACAAATGGTAAACACTATTAATGGATAAAATAATATTTTCAGTTCTTTAGATATGTATCTAATAAATCATTTTTATGATTTCAATAATCAGAATAAGAAAAAGAAAATAAAAATATTAAACAAAATTATCAATAATTAGTAGAAGTAATTAAAAACATGAAATATAGTGATTAGAGTCATCCAAACCAACAATTTTAGTCATGAATTTGTTTTCTGACGAAAGATTTCAGTATTAAAATCACTATTTATTATATAAAATAATAGTTAAGAAGTTTTGCACGAATTTGTTGTTAAATCCAAAGTAGAATAAAATTTATTAAAAAGTTGGGGAGAGAGAGAGAGAGAGAGAGAGAGAGAGAGAGAGAGAGAGAGAGAGAGAATGTTATGCGCTGTCGACAATAAGTTCTAGTTGAAGTGACTATTGGCACAGACACAGAATGAGGCACTGCATTGCCATTACCATTACTGCCAGTATAACATTTGCACAGAAGAAGCAACGATTTTCAAGTTCAAGGCTAACAGTTTAGGCGATGGAGAATAAAAAGAGTTGTGTATTTCGTATTTCATATATCGGCGAAGAACTGGGTTTCTGAAACCAATGACGAACCATAAGAGCGAATGCGTGCAAATCTAAATCAATACTAATGTCTAATGACGTCTACTTTTCATTACAGGACAACACAACTATTATATCATTTGAAAGTCGGTATTAGAGACCCAAATCGGATCAAAAATTAGAGATCCGATCCGAAAAGCGAATCTACTAGTTTAGATCCGATCAGAAATTTTCAAAATAAATTTATTATAATTAAGTATAAAACTTTTTTTTTTACAATTGACT
>JAQFZL010001522.1:0-10213 GCA_034695685.1 Galumna lanceata | reverse complement strand
AGTTGGACTTATATTTCTTATAATAGCCTGAATGCGGTCTCTGTAACAAATCCTAACTCATTATCCGTTTATAATTCTTTGTATTGTAAACTAAATGAGCATAATTTCGGAAGTTTTCAAGGTCATCTCCTAATTCTATATAATAGCTCTCCACTAAATTTAAGTAATAAATAATACAAATGCAATGTTTTTCAATTATATCTCTTAAAAGTTAAATCCTTTAAAAAATTCTTTCAAAACTTTTTGAATTGAGTTTCGGTATAAGTGAGCGAATCATTAATTTAATACTTTCTGCAGAAAATCATAAATTTCTTTATCTTATGAATAGTTATATAGAGTTTTCAAAAATTTTGTTTGAATTGAGTTATAATAATAATTGTATTCTTTCTGTATATTTTTCTAAAGAAATGTTTTCGAGGCCTTAAGTAATAAATTTTGACAAAAGTATTGTTTGTTTATAAATGTATCAAAAATAAGTACAAATATCACATTCGGGTTAGAAATATACCGTCAAATCAGGTAAACCTGAGGCAGAACTATGAAGCGTTCGCCTCATTGGTATGACACTGACATCAGGATCTAGTTCAGTTTGTCGATGCACTCCATTTTCATTATGAGAAACACTATTATTGTTATTTAAAGATAAGGGATCAGTCCTTATGGATGTGGAAAAGTGGTCGAAATCATTGCGACGTTCATCTTCCCAGGTCAATTTTTTAACTCTCCTGGGTATAGAGCCCTGAGGCCATTTGATCACACTTATTCTTGAAGCTGTCCCTGTAATATTAGGCGGTGGCGGTGGGCTATTGGACCGAATTGAGCCAAGTGAGCTTGGCATATTTCGAATTAAATCAGTTCTTTCATTTGAAGAGATGACAGTTTCATTAGAAGACGCGTCGCTGACAACCGCTGAATCAGAATCTATTCGAGTGATTGAAGTTCTATTCACAGGCATATTAAATATGGGGTTTTCCACACCTCTCGTACTTAAAGTGGAGACACTTCCACTTCCATTAATTAAGGTTTCGGGCACTGAACTGATTTTATTGTTCTTTATTGATGTCAGTGACGACAAATTTCTTCGTGAAGTAGAGTTTTGAAGAGAATTAATGTTATGATTAACCGATGAATTATATAATGAATGAGAGGAAGGGTTTGGTGAGACATATTTGCGATGTTTCAGCACATGTAATGTCAGAGCAATTATTATTATAAACAAAGTTCCCAAAAGAACCCCCAAAACTATCACAAGAATAACGGCTGAAGATGTGGAGGGATTGAAGAAACCGGACTGACTCAACATATTCACGTCAACCGCCGGAAGATTTGTTTGATCCAAATCTATATTTCGACCAAAATTTTTGAGAATTTGTGGTGAAAAGTGAATCAAAACAGAAGCGCTCGCACTTCGAGGCGGAGAACCACTATCTGTGGCCACAACTATTAAATGGCATTCAGTTGTGTTAAGAGTCTTCAGATTTCTAACTCTGAGTCGTCCTTCATTAGAGATGGAGAATATGCCGGCGTGCGGTCCCTTCAATGATAAGTGAACGATATCCCCGTCATCTGTGTCTGAGGCTCCGATCTCTCCAATTATTGAGTTATTTCTTAGTCTCGATTCTGAGACATGAAATACATAATTATTTTGCGTAAGAGTCGGGTCGTGTTCATTGACATTAACAACACTTATGGTAATTCTGGTGACATCGCTTTGATGGCCGTCTGATACCATTACTCTGAATGTATATGTTTTGTGCTTTTCATAGTCTATTGATTTAATTAAAATGATTTCTCCAGTATTTCTGACTCCAAAATGCTGTTCGTCGTCGTCCAGGATTTGGAACTCAATTCCATTCATAGATATTTTATCGCCATTTAGTTGTAATGATCGGGAGGTATGGACTGTAAGCACTACTTGTCCGGGAGGTATACTTTCTAATAGTGAAGTGCTATAATTTGACTGAACAAATCTTATGTCGGGTAACACAAGAGCTCGTCTATTAAGTATTGTAAGAGTTGTGAGGGCATAGCGGTCTCTATTGTCCACTTGTGTCGCTCTAACCACTAATGTTAAGGGAAGAGTCATTGAAGAACTTAAAGGCTTTTTGAGAGTCACGTCTCCAAACTTAGAGTCGATTATGAAAAATGAATTTTCTTTTGACTCTGAATTAAAAGAATAAATAATTGGCGAACGAATTCCTTTGTCGGGATCTTCGGCTTTGACGGGACGGGGAGATATTACCAGTTGTTCACCAGCTCTTTGATGGTCGGGTAGTGTTGCTGTATATTTATCGTCAACAAAGCGTGGATTTTGATCATCTGAGTCGAGGATATTGACGGTTACAGTTGTTGTTGCAGTCAGTGGAGGATTTCCTCTGTCCTGAGCTCTTATAGTAACCCAAAATTTTGGTAAAGTCTCATAATCTACGGGTGCGCTCAAAATTAATGTCCCCTCGAGTTGACTCGAAAAACGCAACAAATGAGAGAAAGGGCCCGACTCTACGTAATACTCAACTGTAGAGAAGGGCCCCAATTGGTCGGAGTCGACGGCTCTAATGTTTTGCATGACTACACTTCCGACTACAGTCACTTCACTTATGTTTACGACATATGGCAAACCTATCCATTCGGGTCTGTTGTCGTTCGCATCAGTAATTAATATACGAATTGGAATAATAATCGACTGATCTTTTGAGTTACGTTTCTTACACTTCACACCAATGATAACACTCTGTTCGCCTTCAACTCCTTCTTTGTCTAATTTTTTAATGAGTACCAAATCTTTGGTTCCTTCGATTATCTTAATTGGAATATCCGAAGAAGTGGGCCATCGACTGGAAGACTGATCCGAAGCCAGAGATAATTCAATGTCTCCATCAAGCGATGCATTGCCGATAACCTGACAACAATTTTTCAGTTAATTTTAAGCTCTGTTTATAACGAATTACTTGATTTAACAGAATATGTAATATATATTATATACTCGTTTACTATAATTATCATTAATAGTAATAACTTTAAACTACAGGTTTTCTCATAAGTTTAGTTTAGAAACTGATGTCAAAAGATTTTATGTGTCATTAGAACTGCTTTGAGAAAAACTAAATAATTTTGTCAACAAAACAAGTTATGCGTGAATTTCAAGTGATTTGAATTTGATTTGAATGTCAGTTTCGCACCGAAACAGATAATAGTCTTCTTTGACAATCAATTGGAAACAACTCAGACATGAGATTATTGACAGTTTAACTCTAATTTAATTTGGTTTCGGAATAAATTACGATAACTCTATTCAAGTCATTTACATAAAATGATTACTAATTCGCGTTTTTTCAAATTTCTTATTCAAAAAAAAAAAAGAAAAAATTCTTGAATATTGAGACCGATTTTTCTCTATATTTAACTACATTTGATTGTATCACAAGTTGTGATGAGATATAAAACGCTTGCAAAGACCAGAAAGAAATGTTTATCTGAAATCAATTCTATGTAACGAAATCGTGACTCAAAAGTACTTAATATTTGAGAATATCAGCAAATGATGAGATTTTCTTCTGACCAATAATAAGGGCAAACAATAATTTATATTACATTTTGGAGATTCTGATAACAAACAACATTAGAAACCCTAAACTACATAATTGAACTCATATATGATATACTGTGCGATAACCACTTATCGAGTCTTTTATTTTATTGCTTCACATATGAACAGCTTCTGAATTTTGGCTCATTTTATTCCAATTCATATGAATTCATTCAACTTTTATTTCATTTTAAACAATTAAAATCATTAACTTTTCCTAAACTATATGAAAAATATATGAAAATAATTGAAATAAACTGAAAAAAATACATTAAAATAAAAAAAATTTTATCGCATAAAATGTTAGTTTTACGCCAAACGCCAACAAAATGCACATAATTTAATGAAAATTATTTGGTTTTGTTGTCTTAGGAAATGAGTACTGAATTCAGTATTTCATTCACCATTTAATGAATAAAAGCTTTTCTTTAAGGAAAAGAATGCATTTATTTTTTGTTTTTAAAGTCAAACATTGAAAACACTGGGAATAATAATTAAAGCCCATCATTAGAACCAGATTTCATTATACAATAGTTATGTCAAGAATAGGTTTAAACCGAATTCTTGAAGCGTTCACTAAATGATTGATTTGTTATATCTATTAAACTATTAAATGATTTTTAAAAAACAATTTTTCTAAGTTTGAATTTTTGATAAATTACTTAATTTTGGACTTAATATTGACTTACTTTTATGTTTCCGATAACACTATTGACTGGTAGGCCTTCATTTACAGTAAATGTTTCGGATGATCCTCCGTGTGATAGAAAACACAAGTTGTCCTGATTTGAACTCAAAACTAACAATATTTGCACAAAAAATATCAAATAAATTAGCTTTAAATCCGAAGAACACATTTTCTTCTAATTAAACAAATTATTTAATGAATGAGAAAAACATTTTAATCGCATTTGAAAGCGATTTGATTCCCAGGAGTCGGTTCTGTTGGTTCTGTACTTCAATGCATTTGCAAACTGTGAGAACATTTAACGTTAGGAATCGCACAAAGATTTCAATGCTTTAGAGTTGACTGTTGGCAGTGCACTGAAGGCAATACCAATTTATTTCTCTATTCAGGCATCCGTTCAGGTATGGTAAGGTATGGAGCACTCATTGAGGCCGAGCCTACAGCTTGTGTTGAGTTGTTCTGCTAGGATACCAGTTTCAATACAATCCAGGTATACGGCATACAGAATATGTTACAGCGTTCACAACAATCCATTATTTTGGAACCGCCCGTCACTCACGACTTGTGTGAAGTGAAAACAAAGGACGTCCCTAAGTGTCCAACAAATCAAATTTCCGATGAATTTTAGCCAAAATATTTATATAATAACCAAAATATATGAGAAAATCAGTTCATCGTTTCATCCAATTATAACAATAAATTCATTAAATTTTTATTATATGAATGACATCACAATTGAATGGTTTGAAAGTCGATAGATTTTTGACTCATTTGATTGATTTAATACTCTATCCGTTGTCTTAAGAGAAAAATATAAACAAAAATAAAATCTTTTGTATAAATATTTTTGATTTTGTGGTCATTTATTTAATTGAAACCTAAAATTTGTGTCAAATATATGTTAGAGTTGTTTGGGTGGCAATCATTTCATTTTTCTTAACACAAATTCTGTAAAAATTTAATTTGAATTCAATTTCATTTGTATTTATTTGAGGAAAAAATGGTTCAAAATAAAAGTGAACTAGTGTATATTTTGTATACTCTATCTAGTTTGTATAGTATAAAGTAATAGAATAGAAATATAGTTTAGTATAGAATAGTCTATCATTTTGAAGACAATGAATATATTGTGATAAAGCTTTTGATACATTAGATTAGATGACCTAATCTTAAAAATTCACAGAAAGTATTTAAATAAAAGTTGATTTGTTTGCAAATACTTGAGTAGAGTTTTAAATATTTTTGCAAAACAAATACTTTTGGGAATCAGTCAAAGAATATCATTAGTCTTAATCTATTGTTTACGGTAGTGCTCTCCACCACTATCACCACTACCACCAGTGCTCTCCACCCATCAGTCAGTAAAGGTATTGCTTCCGAGTTTCAATTAGTGGACAGCATTGCAAAGATTTACTGTCAGTTTTAATTAATGGTCACTGACTTGTGTTAGTACTCGTTGTTTGACTTTACTCTACTGTTCACTCAAGTGATCTAAAGTTTGGCACTCATTGTCTTCACTTATTTATATTCTTTCAACATATAAGCACTTCCTAACCAACCGAACCACTAAAGAATTGAAGAGCACTGAATGCATAGTTTTATAACTATTTTAATATTTAAGTGTATTATCTGTTTAGATGTTTGACTGCCGGCGCTTACACTCAGTTTTCAATAAACAGTTTTTAGTTATTTATGCCTTTTATTCAAAACTTGTATTTATCTGAAGTTTCAGACAGTATTCACAAATTGAAATTTTAGAGCACAAGAGAAGACAGGTATTGGTATTATGTTTGATACCAAAGTATTGTATAATAGCGAGTATGGGAAAGCAATGAGGGGTTCCGCATGATAACCCCTATTCTGGCTTCTGGCGCTCCACTGCCTAATGCAGTCTTTTTGCCCGTTTTATGCCTGTCTTAGACTAACTTAAGATTTCTCACACTATTAGTCCATAACAATATTCGGCTCAACAGATGCTTAAACAGATGTTCCTTTCCTTAGAAAAATCTGAGTCACAAAAATAAAACTTAAATTCATAATAAAGTGAAGCGAAAGTCTAAATGTGAGAAAACGTATCTTTATTTTCAAAACTTTAGTTTAATTTTTGATTTTCATTCAATAATTATTATAATTAGATAACAGATTAGATAACTTTTTCTCCTCACAAATCAAATCTAATGAATCTGTTGTGCCTTTTCTAAAATGGTATCCAATAGATAGAGAGTTCAAAAGACATGTCAAGAGACGAGAGGTCCGGACAGCTTTGTTCCACGACTTGATTTCCATTACAATTGTATACAATTCTGTTCATTTCCTGTAAAATGAACTTAACTTTCATTTATTTTTCAGGAATTGTCGCTCTTTTGTTGTTTAGATAGTAGTCTATTCAAAACAAAACTAAAAAAACTTCGCTTCACTTATGATAGCTTTAGACTCTAAAGTTTAGAGTCGAAGCTTTGACCAAATCTTAGAAAATTTATTCTGTCATTTGATTATCATTTGACTAAAAAAAGTTCTTTTAATACAATTAATGACAATTTATTCTCTTTTAACTAATTTTTAAATTCAATGCCTTTCAATACAAACAATTCTCTTCTATTTTATTATACAAAAGATTAAAAATTTGAAGAAAAAAAATGATCAGAAAATAATACAAATTAAAGTAAATTCTTGGAAAACCTGTTCTTCTGTATTAATTAACATTAAATATTAGTTCAAAATAATTTTCAAATAATTTATTCACACAAATTATTTGAATTGTTAATTAATTCAATACATTTCCTATTATTTCAATGACTTAAAACTTTGATTTTATTCTAATGATTGACTGAAAAATCATAAAATTATAGTTTTTTTGAAATGCAATATTGCATTAAGCAATGAATATAGAGGTTAGTGATGATAACCTAATCCAATAGAAGAGGAACTAATTCACTTGATCTTTATTTAAACATTATTTGACCTTACTCATTACCCATTTTAATATATTTAAGATAAAAAATCAAATGCAAACAGAATTTTCAGATAAAATCTTCCCATGAGTTTAGTTATGCTTTAATTATTCAAAATACTAAAGACATTGAAATTATTTTAAACGATTGGGAAATTCGGGTTTTTCTTTATTTATGGTTTACTATACTTTTCAATAACTGTCATACTTTCCGCCCATTTTTATTAGAAACAACTAATTTCTGATTTTCTATAATTAATAGACGGAATCATTTCAGCATTGGATGAGAAATATGTCAACAAATATTTGGACCCAAAAACTAATGACAAAATTCAAGTCTTAAATGTGAGAATCGATTTCCAAACTTAACACAAAAAACTATTAATATTTTAAGCACTCCTTTCATACTATCAGTTGATTGGTTTTATGTCAAAATTTATTTATTTTTTGTTTCAAACAAAAAATAGAATTATTTTCATTATTTTTGTGAATCATTTAAACGATAATTTGAAGAAATTTAGATTAAAAAGAATTTGAAAACTTTTTTAACGACGAATAGGTTTTTCAAAAATCCTAAGAAACTAAAAAATGATATTATATTTAGCCGTTGAACTGAAACTATTCAATTGAACAATAAATAATGAATTGTATGCCTTTTGTTGGTCTGTTTTCTACTTATTTAATCATTTCTTTTTTAGTTTCTTCGTCGACACAATAGAGAGGCTTCACTTCAATGCTATTATACTGTTGTCAGTCAATGGAATTATGCAACGAATATAACACAAGAGAATAGCCTTAAACTCGTAAGATTTAATGCAAGAACTTTTTGAATATCAAAAATTCTTTGCTTTTAATTATTAAAATTAGTTTTGAACTCTTTTTTCACACGACTTCTGATAATAATTTTTTATTCTTGCTCATTTCAATTTATCGCTATCATAAAAGTCATATCAACTAAAATAGCAAAAATGATACTCTCATTGACTGATCTATAGTTTTTACAATTAATATATACAGATATATGTTATGAGTATAAAATAGTAAGCAGGGCAAATTTAATCACTTTTCAAGAAATAAATCTTTATAACCCCTGAGAATATTTTAAGATTAAAGAAAAAAATACAAAAATTAAATGCAATAATTCTGACCGATTAGTGACCGAAATAATGATAAATAAGATTTTCTGTCTCTAATGAACTTAATATTAGATAATTAATAATATTTATTAGAAAAATGAATATTAATTAAAATTATGAAAACTATGACAAATAAACACAAATACGTGAATAGAATTGGATTCAATTAGAGTACGAAAATTTAATCGAAATAATATTACATTTTTTTGTAGTTGTGTTTAATTTAGCAAGATACAAGTCACCAGTCACCAATTATATGTATCAGGTTAATTACTCAGAATATTTAATACACAATATATGCAATTATTTCACTGAATTTGTCCTTAATTTATATATCGATTCGTTAGTCATTTGTCAAAACTATTGAATTAAAGAATATTTTGAATGAAATCATTTAAGATGAGATCAACGCAACGATTCAATAATTTCCAGAGACGTCAATCAAATGAAGCAAAAAAATTGAACTGGACACTATTTGATAACAACATCCAAAGACAACTTAGAAAAATAGCCTTTACTGGGACGGCATCTCTGGAAGGCGTGGATGGACTTATGGTATTCACAGAATAATAGTCATTAAATGTTAATTAAACTAATTTTCAAATTAACATTCAGTTCAGTAAAGTTTTGAATGAAATGCAAACGATTTATAGCACAACAGAGTTATGCATTGCAGACAAGTGTTCCCTAAAACTAGACCCGGGTATGAATTACTGCTGTCCTCTTTTACAACATTAACGTTATATTAAATTTCACTTTAGATTTAACTGAAATAATGGCCACTTCTAACAATTACTCTCAATTGTTAGAAGTATGGGTCAAATGGAGAGACGCAACGGGAAAACAAATGAGAGACAGATTTGTTAAATATTATACTCTTGGAAATAAAGCAGCACAACTTATTAATATGCCTGATCAAAGTATTTGATTTATATATTTATTAAATTGTTTTGATTTGAGTAAATATTTTCAAAAAAGAGTTCGAAACACTTTTTGATTTATGGCTCTTTCAATGGGAAACGCCTGACATTAGACAACGAATGGAGAAATTATTGAAACAATTGATACCATTCTATCAAAAACTTCACGCATTCGTTAGAATCAAATTAAGCGATGCATTGCCGGGAAAAATGCCAACAGACAAAACTATTCCCGCACATCTGTTGGGCAATATGTGGGCTCAACAATGGACTCATGTCATGAAATTGGTTAAAGGCATTGATCCTTATCCTCAAATGCAAACAATTGATGTGACACAAGTCCTTAAAGACAAAGTCAGTCAAATTAATCATTCTTTAAGTTCCGAAAATTTCATAATAAAATAGTAGTTTATTCTGGATTTTTCTCACTTAATCTCCCGATAGAGTTATAGTCCGCAAAAACTGTTCGAATCGGCAGAAAAATTCTTTATAGACCTCGGATTTGATCCAATGACTCAAAAGTTTTGGAAAAATTCTGTGTTTGAAAAACCAAAAGACGGCAGAAATATTGTCTGGTATTTGACTTTCATTTATATTTTGTATATGAATACAAAAATCGTTTAAACTTTAATTAATAACTGAATTAGTTAATTGAGTACTTTAAACCTTTTCAAGTGTTTTGTGAATTAAATAGTTTTGCTTCAATTATTTGACGCAAAATTAATTAAAATCTTTTGTTGTTAAGAGAAACAAGTTTTTGATTTCACCCAAAAAAAGTCATTTAATTATTATTTAATAATTAAAAAAAATAAATTTATTCGAAAGTAATTCAGTATAAAAGGGAAAAACAATTAAATATTTGCATAAATAATATATAATATATGATATATTTAAGCAAAAAAAATTAGTCAATTATAAATGGATTATAAATAT
>JAQFZL010001521.1:0-10215 GCA_034695685.1 Galumna lanceata | reverse complement strand
ATACTCTTTAATTATTTCAATGATTTAACAAGTTCATCTCTTTTATAAAGTTTTATACGTTATATCAGTTCAATTCTCTATTATAACTGAAAAGTAGTGACAAATGAATATCAAAACGTTAATAAGAGTCTGAAAAATTACTATAAAATTCATATGTATTGAACCTAAAGTTTTCAACATTAGTTATTGTTATAGACTTTACTTGTTCATTTTCTCAAGCACGCTTTATAAAAACAACACCTTGAAAAGTTGAAAAAATTTCATTTTGCCAAGCGCACTTTATAAAAAAACACCTTTAAATTCTAATAAACATTAATTGTTTGAAGTTTGAGGTCAAACCATTATATGTGACAGCATTGGGAAGAGTCGCTCAAATGGGAGAACTCTATGACGCTCGAAGTGACCAATTCTTGAAGTTATCTCTTATGAAAGAGGAATTCCCAAATTCAACGATTATATCAACCGACAATCAAAGTGTTAATATGAAATATACCTTGCTCAATTCTTTTAAAGAAAAGTTTAATGCAATGGATATAAACGCTGAGCTTAAATTGAGTATTTTGGGAGGAATTATAGATTTGGGCGGTTCCGGACAATTTTACAAAGAGACAAAAACCAGTGCAAAGAGTGCAAAGGCGTCGCTATTCTATAATTCACTGACAAAATACGAACAAATCAGTATAACTGAGTCTGAACTCAAACCTATTATAAACTTCGATATTTTCAATGAAATCACTGCAACACATATTGTGGTCGCCATTCAATGGGGAGGAAATGTCTTTATTACTGTTGAGGATCAGAACTATGAAAGTCGAGACAAACGAACAGTTGAGGATAATCTGAGTGGCAAATTGCAAAGCTTCCTTGCTACTTTGAGTGGTGAAGCACATCTCAATATGACTGACGGAGATCGAAAATATTTGAGCCAGCTCAGTTTTCGTATGTATGGAGATTTAGTTCCTGATTATACCCCACAGAGTTTATTGGGTGCACTCGATTTGATTAAATCAGCGCCAAAACTTATCAAAAGTGCTAACAATGGAAAAGGAAAGGCATTGAAATACACACTTTTGCCAATTGATGTCATTCTGAAGTTAATAACAAATGAAACGAAAGAGATTTCCATTCCTTTAATTGATGAGACGTCAGCCAATCTATGCGTCGATATGTTTGACGAAATCAATGGAATTAAACAAAAACTTAATGATATTTCCAATGATTTAAACACTTTTTGGTTTCACATCGAAACTAAAAAAGTCGATTATTTTAAGTTTTTGAAAAAAGCGTTCGACAACTATGAGAGTGAAGTCAGAGAAGAGATCGGGATTATCCTCTCATCGGTTCGTTCAGGAAATTCAACGCTTGATTTCTTAAACACTTTTCTAATGCAAAATATGAATTTGACTAAAGCCTGGGATCAAATAAAACTTAAAAAATTAGATGACTTGACTCAAGAGATATCATTTCTAAAGGATATCTCAAAACTAAACGTTACACTAATTTCTAAACAAATGGTTTTACAGCAGTTCTTATGGCCTTATTATGACTTTCAAACTTATATTCTGTTTTATAAGAATAAATATTCAAGTGATGACATTGAAGTAATTAAATATTACCGTGATCTTATGGAAAAGTACCATGATGATCCTAAATATTTTTTCGCTGCCATTAAATATGAAGTTTTTCGTGAGAGAAATAGCGATCACTTTTGGAAGAATTCAACGCAAATAAATCAATACTATAGAAATGAATTAGTTTCAGAACATTTATCGGAAACACCAAGGATATCTTGGCAATTTTCAATAAAAGCATTTATTAACGAAAGTGGTAACTATTATTCATTTTAATAAATTATTATTTTGACAAAATTTCTAATTAAACAGAACCTGAGCAAGGACAGTTTTACTTACAAACAGACAATTCAGATCCACCTGAATATATGTGGCCCCACACCTATTGGGATGACATCACTGACCGTTTCACAGATGCAACCATTGATATCAATCAGACGTCAGCCAATACTGGTTTCGCTAATTTGACATTTGGTGAACAAATGCATCCCTTGAGCTTAAAAATGAATTTTGAAAATGAAGCCAATGGGGTCCCCAAAGCGGTATATAAATTCCTTTTTTAAAAAATTGAAGAAAAATTATTTTATTATAGAAACAAATACTACACATTTCGTCGACTTTCAGATTTTCGGAAAACGGATACCGTTTATGGAAACGAATTAAATGAACTCAATTTGCAATAAATTTTAACTCAGTTTTCATCTGAATTTCAATTTGAAGGATATTTTCATATTTTGCACTAAATTTTTACTAAAATTAATTTTGAATTTACATTTTATTTGAATATCAATTGAATTACATGAGTTTAACTGAAAATATTATGATAATCATATAGTTATCAATATTTGAAATCAATTTTTCAAAATAATATCAGATATTATTGACTTTAATATAATTATTAAAAATGTTATTCATTCATATAATGGTAATGAAGAATAAAAGGGATTAAAGAAATAGTATTAAACTATTGTATTAGTTGTGAACAACAGAATATTTTTTGAAGAATTGTTTGACATATTTTGGATCCACTTCTTTATAATCGTCTGTTTCTGTGATGTGTTTAATATGAGTCGACATAAACTTAAAACAGAATTCTTCCAATTTATTTGATCTGAACTCAATTGCATTAGAATAGAGTAACCAAACATTTTCGGTATTAATAAATGGTTTAATGCTTTCAAAGCATTTAGTTTTAGTGTTTTCGTCCAAATATTCGTTAGTTATGGCCAACAATTCAACTAATATTTCTATGTCTTTGCTTTCAATATAATTGGTGTAAAGACATCGGATATATTCATAATAAGCTTCATATGAATAACCATTTATTTTAATTTCGTTTTCTTCATTTTCACACCAATTGCTGGCAAACATTCTCTGAAAGTATTCAGAATTTGCTTCAATAAACCATTTGTGGGCATAAATGCATTTCATTTCATCTGATGTCTTGTGTTTGAGTTTGAACTTTAAATCACTGTTTTTAGGATTATTGAAGGCTTTGGCCATCGTTTCGATGACCGGATTTATTGGTTTTTCAACAATTATGTCATCGAAATTAAACGGTTTATAAGTAAATAAATATTTAGAGTAGAAATCAATTGCTTTTTGAAAGGAATTGTAATTTGTTTTAAGCAGAGAATTAATGGTATTTTGTTTTGTTTGACCCCAAATCACAATATGATTGGTTTGAGTCAAAGCCATTGAAGTGTCAGAAGTGGCAAAGATTTCATTGAATTTATCAGAAGTTACCAAAAGTGTTGGATTCGATCGGTTTGTGTCATCTCCGGTTCCCAATTGTCTGAAATCATTTTTCCCAAAAGAATAGATATTTCCTTCAGTAGTCAACAAAAGGCTGTGATTTCTACCACAAGAAATCATTTTAATGAACAGTGACTCTGGAAATGGCATTAAAGTGTAATCGTTTGTCGGCTGATTATTTCCTAACCCCAACTGTCCGTAATTACTATTACCCCAAACATAAACTTTTCCGGTTATACTCAAAGCCAATAAATGGTCGGAACCACAAGAAATTTGTGTGATTTCTTTGTCTAAAAGACTCGTCACATGATTTGGTTGAATAGAAAAACTTGAGTTTGGATTTTGTTTTCCAAACCAATAGATTTGATCGGTTTGTGTTCTTAGTATAACCTTAGAGTCAGAGCACTTGACATCACTCACTAAATGAAAGTTCAAACTAATTTTCTGTGGTTTAGGATATCCGACATCTATTCCCCAGAAAAAGCAGTCGCCAAACGAAGTGACGGCCGCAACAAATCGAAGACCGGATTCAATAACTATTATACCCTTTGAACCCAATTCAGGGATAAGTGTGGGCTCATTAACCTTTGAATAGTGTCCAAAACCAAGTCTTGCATTACTATTAGTTCCAAATCCATAGACATCATCACTATTTGTGATAAAAATAATGTCTGCAGAGCTCTGTTCACAACTTAATATGAAAACCAATTTGATTTCTTTAAGAAGTTTGAGACCAATTGGAGACAAAATGTCATATTTAAGGTCACATTTGCAGTCTATTAGAGTCTTAAATAAATTAATTGAATTAAATTAATATGACTTACATTCGGATTTAATCGACATTTTAATTGTTGAGTATTTAAGCAAAACTTATTTCGATTGCATTACGTTTTGAAATATTCCCTAAAGTTTATCAAAACTATAAAACTCCTCCCATTTGACTAAACTTTAATCATTTGACTAGAGTTTAGGACAAGTTTGTGGGCACTGCACGACATAAATGGCTCGGAGTCTAAACTGTTTTTAATTAAATCGGTTTAAAATTTTTTTTATTAAATATTGAAAACATTTAGTTTTAAATTTAAAGCGAATTTATTTGCAAATGAATGACAAATTCAGTGAAAATATTAAGAAAAATGAATTTCAAATAAAAAATCTAAAGAATACAACTTTGACTACAAAATGATAAATAACTAAAAATTAATTTAAATGTCAATTAATAGGCACTGAATAAGTGATTGTTTGTCGCAATTAGTGTTTGTAAGTCTCGCTGGCAGTGAATTGTCGTCCGTAGCGGGCGTTCAGATCGCGAACGAACTCTACTTTTAATATCTTTAGACATTTGCGATACGAAGAACTGGACCGGTATTTGGCGATATCAAAACTGGGCGCGTGAGGCATATGCACTATGAATGCATTCGGCAATACTATAAACTCAAAGCCCTGTGCGTAGAGTTCCATAATATGCGACACTTTATTCCAACCGAAGCCAACAAATCGGGGATCGTATTCGGGAATATCTCTTTTAACAACAATATAGGGCTCGAAGTCTGGCTCCCAAGTGATGCGATACGGAGTTGTGGCGGTTCTCCAATTGGCATAATTGGTGGGCGCGTGACCTTTGGTCCAAACATGATATCGGAATGTGAAAAGGGTTCCCATGTCTAGCATTGAGAGCAGTTCGGCCTTTGTTTTTGGAAAAGATATCCGATAACGTTGTGTCTCGAATGCCGGAACTACTAATGCCTTCTTAGAGGATGACTCTAAACCCATGGCCGCCACCGAACGCTTCAAATACTCATAGAGTCCAAACATCGGCAAAAAGTCGACATCAGTTAAGAAAACGAAAGGAGTGGTCACCTGTTGGAGGGCTACGTTTCGCAAATGATTGATGGGATAGAAGGGGCCCTCTCTATACACGATATGGTATCCAATGTTTTTTCTTTCGCGCAATATTTCCGAAGTCTGTGCATATCCTAAG
The DNA here is from genome assembly GCA_034695685.1 of Galumna lanceata. Classification (NCBI taxonomy): domain Eukaryota; kingdom Metazoa; phylum Arthropoda; class Arachnida; order Sarcoptiformes; family Galumnidae; genus Galumna; species Galumna lanceata. Next base: position 4,908 of record JAQFZL010001521.1, on the reverse strand, counting down.
AATTGTTGTACCTCTGAGTCTGACATATACATAGCCAGTGAAATGGGTCCCTCCCAGTGCTGACAAAGGGCTTCAACCATTTGCAAGCGATCCATTGATAACTGAGCCACGAGTGTCACGTCATTGCCTTCAGGGGAGGGCTCGTAATCATATTCGATGTAATATAAATGAGTTCTGTGTTGTGTGACTCTCGAGCGACGGAATTCATAGCAAGAGTCGTCTTCATCCAATTCATTGATCAAATTTGCGGACTCAGAATAACCAGATTTAGTGTTATTACAACCAATTAATTCGCGGCGCAAAAGGTTTCCGTCGTATTCGAGAAAAGTCAGGTAAAGGTTCCGAAAGAATTCCAAGTGTTTGTTCTTAACCTTCAATTTTTTGGGGGAATTCCAGTGAATAATTTTCAGGTCCTGTACTTCGGTATAACAGAGTGCGTCCGACAGAGTATTATCGCTGAGTTGAACGTTCCACTGACAGGGAAGGCGATACACGAGGAAAGGATACTGTTTGATGACAGCATTGAAAATGTCCTGATCTGCCAAAGATGTGGATAACATCGATAATAACTCTTTTTCCGCCACCATTTTCCAGACGACAGACCAATTGAATTGACGCAATCGCTTCAAACTAAACAGAATAACCCCAGTATTGAAGCCTCGACCCAATGCTGGCCACGGTCTATGATTTTTCCATAATTTGCCAAGGTACCAATCGCTCTGATTCTCCACCAGAGCTATCGCTTCTCTCGTCATTTTTGAAAAGAGTTTCCAAAGCTCTGCGATATCTGTGGCGAAAGTGATGTCAGTGTCCAAAACAATAACTTTATCTAAATGTTGAGGAAGTGCTTTGGGGAGGACTAGTTTCATGAGACCGTATACACCGGAGTAATGTTTGTTTGGCACCCACGACACGTCCGACTGCAGGTTATCCGCCAAATAGAAACTGACTGCTATTCCGGGGACTGACCACGTCTTGAACAGTGTCTGGAGTATTAACTGAGCGATTGAGTCACTTATGAAGTGGAAGTGCAACGGATTCTTCCGATAAAACAAAATTGATTTGATTAGTGTCACAACAGAACGGGAACTGTTATAACCCGCACAGACTATAACTACTTCTATGATCTCACACTTGGGAACCATATCTTCGCGACCGTTCGCGCAGTCATTACTTGAATTATGAAAAGAATTGGTTTCGCTATTAATTGATATTAAATTTGGATTAAAGTTATGATTATTATTGGCTTCGAATCTATTTTTTTGATTATTTATTGGTTTCTTTTCCACTGAATTATCACTTATTTTATTATTATCTTTCTCTGAGTTCTGCTCTTTCTGTGATTCAGACATAATGGACACCAATTTCTCTCTGGAAATACTCAATTGTCTTCTCAGGAATTGGTTCTGTTGTTCCACTTCTTTGACTCTTTCAGCGAGTTTTGCCTCTCTATCAGTGAATCCCAAGAAGTGTTTTGAATGAGTCCTTTCTTTGAGTTGAGTGTAAATAAATAAACTCATCGGCACTGAACACAACAGTACTAAAGACCATAACTTTATTAGTTTTCTTCTCTTCATTTTCTTAACCATTGATTTCTTCGAAATCATTTCAAACCATTTAATCGATGTTTAAATCAAAGATAACTTCGAAGAAAACCAATCATTAAGTCATGAATTTTATCATATTTTCACAATTCATGTCATAAATTAATTAATCAATTTGTTGATCACTTCAATTGACAATACATTTCTTAATTGAAACATTTATAATCAAGATATTATCAAGGTATAATACTAATCGTTTAGTTGAAACATGCTGAAATTAGATGTCACAATAGTCGTCAATATTTTATATTCAAAAATATGTATTTTAAATAATTTATAATTCAAGATTCCCTTTTTTAATATGATTTTGTTACAATATTTAAATCTCAAATTTCATCTATTATCTTGCTTAAAATCATTTGATTTCTTAGGATTCGTTGACAAATTGTTTGATCTGTTTTTGAGCTGATTCGAGAATTTGTTGAATCAATTCAATGATTGTTTGCATGACCCAAATTGAAACTTGTTTTTGAGAAAATCAAAAATAAGCAAAAAAACTCATTTTACTAATATGTGAACTTTAAGTATATTGCAAACTAAATTTGTATAGATCGTTGAGATCAAACATAAAAAATTTTTGGTCAAAAAATCTTTATTTGATAAATCCATAAAGAACTTTTAACAAAAGTCGAATTTTCACCAAATTTTGAGTTATGTTCATATCAGTTCGTGGTCAAACAGTGTTCTGGTTGTCGTTGAACAAGTTTTGATAAAATTCATTGCTTGTTCAGGTGACCAGTTTTTTGAGCCACAATTAAAGAGTGACTTTTTTACTAGTTGTTTGGTGTAATAGTAAGACATTCGACTGCACCTCTGACACGTACCTCGTAACTAACATAGTTAAAGTAATAAATCACTTTGATTAAATTAAAAATTAAAGCATTTCACACAAATATGTTTCAATTCAGTTAACAAATTTCAGAAACAGATATTGATTGACTTCAGTGGCGTTGTAATCATAAAAAAGTGTAGATTAGAGAATGAATTCAATGCATCGAAAGCATTGTTTTTATAATTCAAGCTTATAATGACTAACAATGTGTGACACATATATCAGATTTGAACGTTAAGTTGATGTCTGACTTATTGAGTAGAGTTTGAAACTGACTCAATTTTATTATAATTATTATCAAAAAGTATTGAGCATCAAATGCACTCAACTAATTCAAATTCGAAAATGTTTTCAAAGAATTGGGTGAAAATATATGAAATAAATTTAATGAAGAATAAACTTTCACCAATTAGTTTTTCCTTTTTGGTTAATTTGGGATTTATATGGATTTATTTAGTTAATTCATCGATATCCATGATTTGATTTTCAAATTAAATTTCAATATATAGTTGATAAGTGAGTTCCAACTGTGAATTTATTCCATTTTATATTATATACATCATCTTTTATATTCAATATTCAGACTGTCTACTTCTGGCCATTGTTTTATTTATATATAACTTTAAAAAGAATTCCCAATAATTTTTATTAAATAATTTAATGAATTTTTAAAATTTTAAAATTTCAGAAAAAGTTGAACTGAGAAATATTCCTTCAAATTACAGTTTTCAAAAATATTTTTCAAGTTTAAATTCTTGAAAAATTTGAAATATATTTTTATAAAAATTTTATTGAAAATAATAAAGAAAATTTTCAGTAGTCGACGAGATTCTTTCTCATCAATTTATACGATATTTTATATTTCACAAAAATTTTTATATAATTTTTATTAAATTATAATCAAATATTTATTATTCTCGACATTTAATCCATGTGTTTCAAAACTAACAATAAATGATTCATCAGGATTGAGAATAATCCTTTAAATTAGGCGAAAATTAATGTTTAATATTAAATTAACCTTTAGTTTGATTTTATATGAAAAATTTCATTCCGTTTCAATATTTGTTACGTCAATTGTAATTTTCACATCAAACAAATTTTTCCCATTCTGTATTATTCAGTTGAACACTATTGTTGTATTCATATGTTGAATGTAAAAGTAGAGTCAGGGTCGTATGCAGAATGTTGGTATCATTCAGGGTTAGTTGTTGGCTCAGGCAAGGTTGTGTGTCGTCACCACTTCTTTTAATCATCTTCATGGGCAGAGTGCTACGAAGATGTGAACTTAGTGGTGTGACAATGGGAGCCAAGAGAATCATGCATCTCTTATTTGCAGATGACTTGGTCCTCTTAGCCGATTATAAGCAGAGCCTGTAAAGAACACTGATTGGTGTGGACAGAGAATGCCAGAATGGTAGCATGAGAATTAGTACTGACAAAGCCAAAATAATGGTGATTTCTCGGCAGAGCGTTCAATGTGCGCTCCAAGTTGTTGGAGTTTCAATTGAACAATTTGAGAAATTTAAGTATCTTGGGATCAACTTCTCGAGTAACGGGAAGGGTGAGATTGAGCTGGATAGCCGTATAGCTAAGGCTGGATTAGTGCTAAAAGAGCTCTATCGAACAGTAGTCGGTAGAGCTCAGCTCAGTACAGAAGCTAAGCTATCCGTTTTCAGATCTTTGTACTGCCCGACTCTCACTTATGGTCATGAGATCTGGAGTTAGACCGAAAGAATGAGATCCCGGGTACAGGCAGCCGAAATGCGTTATCTTCATAAAGTTGCAGGTGTTAGACGTATAGATAAAGTGCGTAACACTGCAATTCGGGAGAAACTGCAAATCAAACCCTTGCTTCTCAAAGTCGAGAGATCACAATAGCCATGGTTTGGGCACGTACTAAGAATGACACAGGGTAGACTTCTTCAGCAAGTCTACTCGGCTCAACCAACCGGAAGTCGACCCCGAGGTAGACCACGCTTGAGATGGTCGTATGGGATCCGGAATCTGCGCAAGGGTGGGGTTTGACTATTCCCTTGCAGGTAAAACGGCCAAGTCTTGGGGCCCCCTGGTGGACAACCATTGCCAGCTTGTGCCCCGACCCTCGTAGAGGATTATGAGAAAGGATTGATTGATTGACTATTGTTGTATTCTCGAGATCTTCTCATATGTGGCTCTTGAAAATATGAACAAGTACATAATTTTATCATTAATTATGTTGGAAATCATTGAATTTAGAGAATAATGACAAGTTTACACATTTTTAATTAAAATTTTTTGATTAGTCCTTCACCATCAAATATTATAGAGAATTTAACCTGATGTTACCTAACTTATGGTGTATATAAAAGTTGAAATTATCAATAGTTAAAATTTGATTTAGTTAATTGCAAATAAATTTAATATAATATCAATATAATTGATAAGATTTCTAAGTTTAACTAAAGTTCAACATTTTAACAAAGAATATTT
>JAQFZL010001520.1:0-10215 GCA_034695685.1 Galumna lanceata | reverse complement strand
ACTCATCAGGAAATATACGATAAAATTCTAAGTATACACACTTTTACATTAAATTATGAAAACAATGAAATAATTGCGAAAAAATAGGTGGATATCAAAAGAATTTGATTTATAGTTAGATATTCTCTTAAGAAATCAAATAAGAAAGTTATAATAAAAAGGTTTTCACAATTAAGTGACCTTGAATCATTTGAATCCTATGCATATCTGAACTTAATTTCATTTCTGTTAAACAAAACTAACATAAGATTATAATAATATCTAATCTAATGTTAAATTAAATTGTATTCAATTTAAATGTCACTAACTTTATATGAATTTCTTTTTGTTAGGATTTGATAGATTTGATTATTTGATTAATTATTTTAATCAACTCTTTCTTGTTTTTTGACCACTCATTGTCTAAACAGTTCAATGGATAGGAGGGAAAGTCAAAACAATTCTCACAATTTTTGTTTCAATTATGTGATCAAGGCTAGTATTTAATCACCTAGATCATTACAAAACAAGTTTAGGTAAATGAATAGATATAGTAATAGTGAATATCCTGATAGATGTTTAGCACGTTATGCAGTCCTCGAGAATTGCCTTCAATAGACATGAAATAGTTTGTCGTCAATCAAATGTAAAAGTAATGCCGACTCCACTCCATTCCTATTCCACTTTTTTACTCACTTTTATGGTTTTCTTCTGGAAGAGAAGGCATTTCATGTTGTCTTTCAGATATAAATAGGAATGGTTTCAATATTTTTTTGAAACACAACTTATAATTAAAATGAATTCACGTTATATTTGAGTTAAGCAAAGGATGGAAACGATTAATAAAAGTACTGAAATCAAACTCTTAATTAACTTTTTCCCCCTTAAATGAATGGGTAATGAATGGTTTGATGATTACGTATCTAATACTCTCTTATTGTCTCCAAACCATTTTGAAATTAAACGAAAGTTAAATTATTTTTTATTTCGACAATTGTTTGGTATAAGAAAAGGTAAAATTGAGGCTTTTTGGGTAATTAATTCGAAGATTAGGGTTATGTCAAAACAAATACATCAAAATTTTAAACTTTTAAACAAATAGCAGAGCTATGCATACATAATATGGTATAATTATTTGTGAGATCTGTAAGATTGTTAACTGACAGCATATTATTTAAATCCTATATTATGTTTTCCTCAAAATTTCACTGAAATTATATGCAGGCAATGAATGTCCACTTTTTTATTGAATTATAAAACAAGACTTATCTGATTTAAATAATAATTTTATTATCTTAATTTTAAAATTGATCATGTTTACTTGCACTTTACTACTTTTACATTTCCTCGATCGACATTTTTAAAGGAATTAGGTATAATTATTTGTTTAAGTTGGTGAAACTTGGTCATCTTACCCAAAATTATGGTAAATTTTTGTTGAAAATAAGGAAAATTATAATTAATTGTTTGAATATTTGTGTCACAACTTATAATTTATATTAAATGTCTTCATAGAAATCAAAGTTAAACATCAGAACATAGTATTTGCAAATAAGTTATGCCTTTATTTCAGAGTTATATTGAAAAGACCAGTCGTTTCTCAAAGAAAGACCACTCCTTTCAATTGATAAGTGAGTAAAGATTTCTCAATAAATCGAAGAAAAAACAATTTTAAATTTAGAAATAGTATTATATGGCTATCAGTCATTCAGTCGTTCAGTCATTCCGTAGACAAAGAAATTTTTGAAATAATTTTTTTTTAATTAAGAGGAACGAACTCAATGTTATACTAACTGAATAGAGTAGGAATAGCACAGGTGTAGGCAGAGGTGTATTCACAACAAAAAGTAAATTCAAAATTAGTTTTTAAACTTTTATTCTGTCCTTGACTTAGAAGATGAGACAACTGTTATTACTGAAGGGAGGGCTCAACCAAAGTAAGAGTGAGAGATAGAGAGAGCGTTTCAGATGACTTAATGGTTCATAAATGGATATCAAAATCTTATTTATTATTCTCATAAAAGTTGAAATTATTTTGATTTTATGCCACACTTTTGATAATAAAGTATAGCAATGAATGCAATGAAAGCAATGTTTCATATATACTATAAATTTTATGGCATAAGATTAGACTTAAAGAAATTAGTGACAAATCTTGAAATGTTGTCAAATATTCATAAATATTTGCTTTAATGAGAACTCAAAGACTTTTCAGTAATTTTGAAATAAATTCTCGATTTAAGAAATATTTTTATTAACCCTTAATTAGACGTTAGGTTTGGAGGAAAATCTGAGACAAATCTGTTATTAAGTTTAGATTAAGTCGAATGTGAAGGTCGTCGTCGACCAAAGAGAAAGTTTCAAAACTTAAGTACTCTATCAATCATCTCAAATATAACTCTTTCTGAATCAATGACTGACTGACTTACTGTCCACAGATCTGGTAATCGATAGCTATTCGTGACATCGATTTCGTTGCCAACTCTTTCAAAGTTCGCAATAATTTTATACAAAAAAAATAATAAATTATTTCAATTTTTTGTATAAAAATTAATTATTTGTATATAATATGATTAAACAAAAAAACAGTAATTTGAATGATATTTATCATTGAAATTCACAAATATTTTGATTTGTGAATGCGATTAATTAGCATTAAATCGAAGGATTTAAATAAGTTTTATAAATTTATGTAAATTAAATATAAGCCATCCATCAAAAGATGATTTTAATGGCTATTCTTCTAAAAAAAATATTAAGCAATAAATGGCAAACACTTGTGTAAACTTAAGAATCGAAAATAAAAGTTAATGATATGAAAACAAATTAATGTATACAATAAACAATCAAATGAAGAGAGAGAGGGAGAGAAAGAAAGAAAGAGGGAGAGAGAATCGGATCTAAAATTAAAATTATTTATAATTTGAAAGTTTAAAACTTATTGTGTAAAAAAGGAAAGAGTAATGAATGTCGAAAATAAACATAAATTATTAATTATGTCTGAAGTCATCGAATATAAAAAGAAATACTAAATTTTGATTATTTTATAATTTCATAAATATTGAAATCAAAACCAAAATAATTTTTAATTGACTTAAACCTAATTTGAAAGTCATCTCTTCATATAATTCAAACGTTAGTCTTAAATAGATATGAATTCATTTCTAATAATTCAATATTGTTTGAGAGCGATGTCTTTTAGTGAGAATTCTTTATGAATAACAGTCGGAATAATTTGATTAAAAATTCTAATTGATTACAAACTAAGGAAACTGAAACCAGAAATGATTGCGAAATAAAGTCAGAAAATTACAAGTTTTGGTATATTTATAATTAGTCACATCTTTTCCTTTAGAAATCATTATATTTTCCAAATTAATGAATTCAAAACTTGATTCTCATTTCCTCTCTGACCAAAACCCAAGAATATAAACAAAAAAAGAGATTTTACTTTAATAACTTTAATTAAACAATTATTCGTTTGAAGTTAGAGATAAATCTAAGGTTTTCTTAAAGAAAGAATTTCTCCAAAACAACATTTCGTTATCAGAAGCCGTTGAATACACTTTAAATCAGATAATTATTGTACTCATCCTTTATTTTGAGATGAGTTAATCAAACAAAGAAAAGTTAACAAAAGCCTTAACTAAAAGCCTTAAGCAATAATACACTAATGTTTTTATATAAATTCGTAATCAAATTATTATTCTTTAATATATGAATCATTGGTTACCAGAATTTGAAATAAAAATAGATATGACTTTCATTAACAAACGATGATTTAATTCTCAAATATTTTAGATTTTATCGCTTAAACTGAAAATTATAAAACTTTGAACTAAAAGATACGAAACAAAACTATTGGACAAAATCTAATAAATTTTAATTATTTTTCTAATAAATGGAAAGACTTTCCAAATGAATACTAATTTATTTTTGAGAGCAAATCAATGGTTTCGAAATCAGTTTTAATTGGATTTCATAATTAAAGCCCTAAAAGCTATCAATTCTTTGTTAGTTAGGCATTGAAATACTGCATAATTTTCTTATGCTTTCCTTGTGATCAGTCAATAGTGTGAACAGACATCTCTCTTCAAAGACCTATTTTACTCGCTTTGAAATATGTAATGAAGAAAACCCCCAAAAATTGCTTTCAAATGGAATTAATGTTTTTTCTTAGAATAAACAAAAGTGTTTGAAAGACGACTAAAGAAGAATAAAATGAATATAAATTAAAATTTTGTTATTCAATAACATTTCAATAATCATAAACGCAGTAAAAAATGATGAAAAACTGTAATAAACATCAAAAAACAATACAAGACTGACATCAATGAGAAAGTATTGTAGAAAAAGAAGACAAGTCTTTCATATAAATGAATGGCTATTAATAAGTGATGTCAAGGACTGACTTTCTAATAGACTTTAATTGTAAACTGTCTTCAGTTTTGTCCTTCTCTTCATTTTTGTTAATTTTGATTTGAAATTCTTTTCGAAGATATATATTCTCCGATCAATTTTCAAATAATTTGTATTCAAAAGATGTTAAGCTTTTGCCTAAAAGGCATTCACCTGAAAAAAACACTAAAATTTTGATTTACAAAAGTATTTTTGTGCCGTATTTTCCTCCACATTATTCTCTTTATATTTTCAATTTTCAGATTTCAAATAAAATTTAGGGTTTTTCTGAAATGAATTCATGAAATTTGCGATAAAATTAAAACTTTGCCTACAATTTATTTTAAGAAATGCCAATTATTCACCTTGACATTTTCCGAAAAAAGTATTACCTTGTAAGTTTCAAAATTGTATAACTAAATAAGTTAAGCTTGAACAAATTCAATTTTTAAACACTTATTATAATAAGTTATATAAAACAAGTTAAATAATTAGTCGATATTTGTATTATTATTATTAAATAAATTTAAAACTTATGTAAACTTCAATTCAACTATTTTTAGGATAATTGTATATAAATCATTCACTTTTGAGTCCCTTAAATACCCTTGTTACTATCATATTATTCTTTGGAATCTTACCTTGCGCTGTTTCCAAAACAAACTATATAATGAAAAAAAAAAACAGAATATATCTGATCTTTGAAAGATTCAAATGAAAGGCTTTGAAGTATAATAAAAAGCAATTCATAAAATTCAAATCAGAATTTTTCATTAAAAAAGCACAGAATTGTATGCAATTATTCAAACATAACTCAAATTTAAATGAACCCAAAATTTATGCAAAATTAAAACAATTTTAAAACTATTAATCACTGATTAACTAATGATAAAATTATTAAAAATATAAACATATTTTGGAGTAATTTTCTTATCAAAAATTTTTATTTCATGAAATTGAAATCCAAAGTCAGTGTTTTTGTCATTAAAAGAGAGGAAAAAGAAGAGAAAACCATTAAATTCAATTAAAAATGATTTTTCAAATCAAACATTATTTGAGTCATAAATCACTTTAGTTTAAAAAAAATTATTAAAAATTAAAAATAATATTCATTGAAACCTTTAAAGTGAATATAAATACAAAATGATTCAAAGCTAAGATCACTTGATTTGATTGATGGCAACAATTGTTAGATTAAGAGTCGTTTAATATTTGATTTCATATTTATATATGTTTTGATGATTTCGATTCTTATTTTAAAATTAGTTTTTATTGATTTTGTCTGAGATTTAAAACTGATTACAGAAAATAATAAGAAAATGACTTATTATTGCCATCTAATGACTCTTCTCTTCTTATTTTTAAATTACGTTCGGAAACAATAATAAAAGATTTCATAAGTTTGGAGGTCAGTCCCAAGTCTAATGAAATGGTAGTGGTATTACTCAGCTGACTCTTGAATGGCATCGATTTTACTTAGAAAGTGTACTCATTTTCAAAAGAATTTAATAGTATAGTTGAAAATGTTATCGTTTAACTAATGGAAGGCTTATTTGAAAAATTAACCGAAAGGAGAAGAGAGGAATCGTTTATCACATTATGGTTTAGTTTTTCTTTGACTTCTCGGAGGGAAAAGTCTGAGCGACTGATAATTCAATGAAATATTTTTGGTTTGAATTTGAATTTATGTCTCAAAGAAATACTTTTCATAATTGAAGATCTGCTAAATCAGAGCTCTAGTGGTTGTGCTAAGAATTTCCAAATAGATATAGGGATGGGTTCTTAAAGTGCTATCATTACTCCCGCATAAAATATTTAATGAAAGGTCTGAAACCCTTCAGACTCATCATTAGTTGTTTAGGCTTTCCTTTATTCCTCAGTTTTCTTAAGGACTAACCCTTTATATAAATCAAGGGTTGGAATAGTTGTACAGTCAGTATAAAAATCATTATTCAATTCAAATTAAGACTGAATTTTAGAAAAATTCACTTTTCATTCGTGATTTGTTTCTCCTTCTCTTACAATATTTAGAGATGTTTGATATAAATCCCATTTAACTAGAATTTCTCTTATATTATAACTCTTGTTTTGAGTATTTTTTGCTAAAATATATAAACGATTAGAAACACATAAAAAATGTACGAAATTCATGATTTCGTGGCTATTATTACAAAAATTGTGAATCGAAGCCATAAATAATGAAATTAGAATTTTTTCATTAAAACGTCTGTTAATTGTTTGAAGTTGTGTTCAATCACTCAAATTCAATGTCAAAGAGTCCGACAAATTAGTCATTTAAAGCATTGAAACACACATTGAAATACACTTTTAACGATCAGATTTATTATAAATTCAACCATTTTTTAAACCAAAATGAAAGAGAAAAAACTAAAAAAATCATGAATTAGTGAGGCATGAATTGCTAGTTCGTAGTTCAATATCAGTAGAAAATGGGGTGGATTACAATAATTATATAATTATGGGTAACATTTCTACCATTACTACCTTTGCTTTAATAAGTTTAAGGGAGAGATTAACTTAAAATAGTTACTCATATCTAAAAGATATGCTGTTTTATAATTGCAATTCTTTTTTGAAATTTTTCCAACTCTTAATATGAAATTCATTGCACTCTTTTTGGAAATATAAAATTTTATCTAGTTAAAAGTTGTCGGACTTTTGCCATAATTACTTGAATAATAATATTCGGTTTTTTTAATTTTGATTGAAAGTCATCCAAAACTATGAAATGGATTTGAAATTCAAATGAATTCAAAGATAATGAACTAAGAATTTGCAATAAAGATATGCAACTCATTGGACAGAAAGATATCATTAGTTTTAATAACAAATCTAATCATAATTACATTTCTTATAATTTTTACTTTTCTTTTGAATTAATTTTGATTCAAAACAAGTGAATAAATCATTAAATAATAACATTTCTTACTATAAAAACTCATTTGAGGCTCAAAACTGAACTTTTTTTAATTGAGTCGGAAATTAATTCAGTCTTTATTTTTCTTCAAATTATTTCTATTATTCTTTTGTTGATTTGATTTTTGCTTTCACTTAATTTAAGCGAAAAAATTGTTTAATTGAATTATAAATGGAATGATTTAAACGAAAGTACTTTCAAGAGTAGTTAGTAGTGAATCAAATTAAATCAAAATTAATTCATTTTTTTTATTTTTGAATTTGATTTAACTGATTGTTAATGGAGTTCTTATCAAAAATGATGATCAGGGAAAACTGAAAAACTAGCAAAAGTCTAATTAACATTTCAGGGATGAAACAGTTATTCAACCAAATTGTTATAATTTTAATTCAAGGAAAGTCTGCTCTCATTGACATTTTAGTTGAACTTATTAAGGATGTATCAAGTTCAATTTGAAATAAGATAAATCTAGATAAATAAAGAGAAATACCTAATCTATCAAAGATTAAAAGTGAGGAAATTTTTCTTGTTTTGAGAATCTTTTCAAAAAAATATTTACAAGAATTCAATGATTTTTAATTTTGATAATATCTTAAGACTTGAGTGAAAACATTTTAAACTAATCCTTGAATCAAATGAAAGACCAATTGATGCATAAATTAGTAATTTGTGCACTTTTTTGTATTTTAAAGATATTTAAAATGAGTTTTGACATCACTTTTGAATATTTATTACCGATTATTAGTTTATTAATTGCAAAAGAGTTTAAATTTAAAGATATTTTGAAGATAAAGCCATTGAAGTCAATATAATTGGGTTATAACTAATAATTATATAATTAGTTTAATATCGATAAACAAAAAGCTAAAGAATGTAATAGAAATACATCGCTGGAAGCGTTTGGTTAAGAAATAGGTTTCAAAAACAACATTTAATATGTCATCGATTCAGTAATTTTCTTATTATTGACAGTTCGGTTAAATTCTTTCAATTATAAACTTATGAATAATAAATATATTTCCTCACAAATGAATTAAAAATAAAAACAATTATTTCAATGGAATTGTAAAAAACTTTTGTGAATAAAGTGTTAAAACAAATATTCAACAAAAATCTGATGATAACGAGAAATAAAAAAATTTTAAAAAGTGCTAAATTTTTCCATTAAATGATAGTAAGGGGAGAATCAAAATTAGCAATTCATAAGTTGGAGAAAAATTTTATTTGGAGTAAAATTATCCCAAAAATAACATGTAATCAATAAATGAATTATTAAATCTATAATTTGGCGTTCAATGATTGAAATGATGTCCTTTTTAAACACCAAACCTAAGACAGATATTTCCTTTGAGGCAAATATTGATCCGTTTTTCCCATATTTTTAACCCCTTCTAAATTTTCTTTAACTATTACTGGCTTTCATCTCCTTATTTACACAATTTATATGAAACTCTGTCTGAATGAGTGAACACAACTTTATATAATTTGTTAAAATTGGGACACTTTTCGAGGTTCTTTAGGCACAAATTTGATGTTCAGCTGTTCAATAATTATATTCTAGATCGTTTATTTTTAGTTAATAAAATTTATATAAATTTATTTATTCTTGTAAAGTGACCACTACTGGTATAATTGCAACAAACAGTACAGCCATTGATATATTAATTGTTATTTCATTCAAATTTGATTTTATTCTAAACATTATTATCATTAAAAAATTAAAATCTTAAATATAAGTTGAAATTAGCCATAAATTAACCATGTAAATTAATGGTGTACTAAATTTTGCTAATTTTGGTTTGCAGGCGTTAGTTTGTTTGAATTCAATTTGAAAATATGTGATAATTGCGATCCTTTCATATAATGTCTTTACTTTTTTTTCAGTTTAAATGCGTTTGAAGTGGAATATAATGTTTGTGTGAAAATTAATTTTTGCAGATTATTTCGTATTAATTCTTTTGTATGGTTAAGGTTTGGTCGACTTATATGTTGTGCCGATTTATGTGTTAGTAATTGAAATGAAAAAAAATAAAATCCAGAGTGACTTATGCCGTCTCTCCCACACAATCAGATTAATAAATGGTATATTAAATTATTTTTTAGTTATGTCTGAGTCTCGTTTTATTATGAAATTTAATCAAAACGAATGAAAAAGAAGACAAAATAAAATTTAATTTAAATATAAATTTGTGTTATAATAGTTGTCGTTAAAATTATTGTTAATAAAAGTTTCTTATATTTAAAATAGAGCTAAAGATTGACATAATTTTTGAAAACATTTCATACAATTATTTAAAATTCAGAGCTTTTTTTACTCTTTTTATTCGCTTTTAATTCATTAAAAAAATGAAATTACAGGTAAACAAACTCTTAACGTAAATCTAAATAAAATGTCTATAAATAAGAGTCAAATAAAATTCAAATACTTTTACACAATTCATAATAGAAATTATTTTGCTATCGATTTGAATATAAATTTTAATTTTAAAGTAATAGCCATGAGCTTATTTATTAATCTTGCAAATTTTTTCTAATAATAAATTTATAACAATTTTAATATAATCCAGTTATTGATATTCTGTTTGAATTATTTGAAATTTATGAGAGACTACTAATTTTCAATCGATTATCTCTTTTTAAAACTTGTTTTTCTAAAAATTGATCATTTATTTGAAATGGATGTTACCTTGGTTACTCTCTCGGTTCAACACTTTAATCACATTCACAGTAGTTTTAAAATAAATGGCAAACTTTTATATCAATCAAATCAAATCAAAATAAATTATAATAGTTTCTAATCTAATGTTTATATTTTTAACAAATCCATTGACGACTTCAATGAGATTATAAATTATATGATTGGCTTTGAATATAATCACAAATTGTATACATTTTTTCAT
>JAQFZL010001519.1:0-10216 GCA_034695685.1 Galumna lanceata | reverse complement strand
TGAATGATATCATTTGAAAATAAATAATGAAATGAAGGGATACAGTCAGTGATTACTTCATTTAATTTTTTAAAGAAAAATTTTATTAATTATTTATGAAAAATTATAATTAAAAAAACGGCGAAAATAACACTATATGTAAAATTTGGTGCAAAATTTTCGGACCGGACCTGACCTGTGATTATTGGTCTGATTTGGGTCTCTAATTGAGACTATCACTCAATTCAATCAATTGTGTGTATAACGACTTGAGATCTGATGACGTCTCCATCAAAACCAGTCCGACTTAATCCAAATGAGTGTCACTCCATCTGCAGTAGAGAACAAAAGCGCTTCATTTTAAACTTCTTTTTGGATCTGAAGGATGTCTTTCTCGAGTATTTTGTTTTGTTTGACACCACGGGGTTTGACTCACATTACATATTAGTTCAACGTTATAGACATCAATAGGAAACTTATCTATAGTCAAGTGATTAACACTAATTAGTTTAAACTCAACAGAATTGAGTCCAGTTTTTCTGTCTCTCTTTCGGGTGACCTAAAGATAACACAAAACAAAAGACATTTTCAAACTTTAGAATTAAAATAATCCATAAAATATTGACCTCTTTTTGGTTAAAAAGTTTAGCGGTATCTCTCTTATGGTTAGGTCTATGGATGTGACTGAAAGTATCATTAATTCCAGTTGTGATGCCTTTCGGTCGAGAAATCTGTCCATAAAGTGATTTGAGAACAAAAGTTAAGAACAATTGTATTCTTACGACAAGTTTTGATTCTTTAAGTCTTGCGTAGAACTCATCGTCTAATCAAAAGAAATTTTATAAAAATAAGTAATAAGAAGTGAATCCCAATGAACAGACCCTCGAGACCCCACCCCCAGTAGTTATTTGACATTCCGTTCACTTTCTCGAAGTGTTCCCGAGTTATCAGAAGAATTCCGCCGACAAATGTCTTGTAATGATATTTAGGATGTAATTGAGGGGAAGCGATATGAAAGGGTCCTTCAGAAGGATAACCATAGGATAGGTTCAAATTGAGAGGTAAGAGATCGATGTCGTGCATAACCATATAATCACACTCTGGACGCGATATAAGAAATCCAACGTTTATTAGCGCCGCTCTATTGAAACGATTGACATCTCTTTGATTTATTACATAAATCTTGTGTTCAATTCTTTGGTTTTGAAGAAATCGTGTCAAATGTGGAACAAATACCAAGAGTTCATCAAATCTGTCCCTAAAGGGGACGATAACTGATAACTTATGTAATGATTTGGAGCCCTCTTTTGCCACTTCTGTACGACACTCACATTCAGAGCAATTTACAGAAGAAGTGATTGGAGTCAAAGATAATAAAATGGTTAACACAAGAGATAAAAACAAACATAAAATTAAAACTTTGAGTGAAGCCCAGAGTCTAAAACGTGGAAACATTTTAGACATTTTGAAATTAAGGTAATGTTTTGTCAAATGACTACTTCTTTATAGTAAAACATAATTAATTAATTGGAAGTAATTATGAAATTTTTTATTAAATATAAAATCATTTAATAAAGTTTTGAGTTTTTTAGTCAAAATATTTTCATTCAATCTTTGGTTTCACTGTTTTTCACATAAAATCAATGTTTTATTGTTTTGTGATTTTATTGTAACGATATTTATGAAGAAAATACTTTTTGTGTCCATATTTTCAATTCTTTGAAAATTTTTTAAATCATTTTATTGTCGGCAAAACTGTTAACAGATTTTAAAATCAGTTAAAATTAAATCTTAAAAAATAGTGGTTTTATTTCTTAACAAATAATGTCTTTGTGTTGCGCTTTGAGTAATGAAGTGCCAGAAGTGGCGGTCGTTTCGCCCCAATCCGGTGCTGTCTTTGAAAAAAGATTAATTCTTAAATATATTGAAGAACACGGAACTGATCCCATCGATGGCCAAAAATTGACTGAAGATATGTTGATAGAAATCAAGACACCGGCAATAGTTAAGCCGCGGCCGCCGTCAGCCACAAGTATTCCGGCGATTCTGAAGAGTCTTCAGGACGAATGGGACGCAGTTATGCTCCACAGCTTTACATTAAGACAACAGTTACAGACCGCTCGACAAGAGTTGTCTCACGCCCTCTATCAACACGACGCCGCCTGTCGTGTCATCGCTAGACTTACCAAAGAAGTGACGGCCGCCAGAGAAGCGTTGGCGACACTTAAGCCAAAAGCGGGAATGAGTGGTCACGTGAGTCATTCCGCTCATTCAAGTGGTGATCAAATGTCAAGCGATCAGAGTATTGAAGAGTCGGGCGTTAGTCCCGAAGTTTTAGAGAAATTGGAAAATAAGGCACAGATTCTAACGGCTGAACGTAAACGTCGGGGCAAAACAGTTCCCGAAGAATTGGTTAAATCAGAAGAATTGCGTTCTTTCAAAACACTGACTTCACATTCAGGTCTTCACAGCGTTAGTATTCCCGGAATACTAACCGTTGATATTTGTCCGACTGATTCCAATAAAATACTGACCGGCGGTAACGACAAGACAGCCGTCATTTTCAATAAAGACAACGAACAGGTGATTACTTCACTCAAAGGTCATACCAAGAAAGTGACGTCAGTCATATATCATCCAAACCAAGAGAATGTTATCACTGCTTCGCCCGACAGTCAGATTCGGGTCTGGAGTTTGCCGACCGCACAGACTGTTCAAGTGGTTCGCGCACACGACGGGCCCATTACTGCTGTTAGTCTTCACGCGACCGGCGATTATGTATTGAGTACATCAACTGATGAGTACTGGGCTTTCTCTGATTTGAGCACTGGTCGGGTCTTGACTAAAGTTGGCGATACCTCAACGCCTCACGCATTAACTACGGCTCAGTTCCATCCGGACGGACTCATATTTGGAACGGGAACTTCTGATTCATTGATTAAAATATGGGATTTAAAGGAGAGGTCGAATGTGGCCAACTTTCCCGGACATTCCGGTTCCATATCTGCGATGTCTTTCTCAGAAAACGGTTATTATTTGGCGACTTCTGCTGACGACTCAGTCATAAAACTATGGGATTTACGAAAACTGAAAAATTTCAAAACTATTTATTTAGAGGACAACTATCAGGTAAAGGACCTATGCTTTGACCAAAGCGGCACTTATTTGGGAGTCGCCGGAACTGATGTAAGGGTTTATATAAGTAAACAGTGGGAGAATATAAAAACATTTGTCGATCACACGGCAACCGCTACTGGAGTTAGGTTTGGAGAGCACTGCCGTTATTTGCTTTCTGTCAGTTTAGACCGTTCTCTCAAAATATATGGACTCTAATTCCAGTACTAAACCATAAATTCATCGCTTAATAAGCGCTCATTTCAACGACTTATCATTTTTAAGTTAAATTTTTTTTACAAAAACATTGAATTAATATTCGGAAAATAATTTGTTTAAATTAATTTTAATTAAATTATCGTTTATTAAAATAAAATCCGAAAATTTAAATAAAATAACAAAAATATTCATCAATTTTTGAATATTTTAAACATTAAAAGATTTTTGTATTAATGTTTTAAATAAAAATTCATTAAAAGTTTTGAATTTATAGAAAAGTCTTAATATTTATTTATTATATTCTTTTAAATTTTACAAAATTAGAACAAATAGAACCGATTGTCGACAAATGTTAAAGTAAAGGCATAATCAGACAATTCAACATAACTGAAGAAATGTCACCGAAAATAATTTTTATGTAATTTTAATTTTCTCGATTTTCCTCAATATTTTCAAATAAAATTTTGGAAAATTTATTAAAATATAGATAAATAAACAGGTGATATATAAGCTAGGTAAACCAAAAATTCATCTTTTGGTCAAATTATAAATTACCCCTTTTTTAAAATATTTGTCAACTCTTTGTTATTTACAAACTGTTATGAAGTGTCAAATTAAGTCTCAAAACTGAATCGAAGATAAACTTGAATTTTGATGAAATTGAATGAAGAAAATATTGGATGAAATGGATTTTCATTTAATTTTAAAACTCCTGTCGCTGCCTATAAACTAATTTTAGAGGCGATTCCTAACAATCAAAAGACATAAATAAATGAGGAAAATATGAATAATGAAAGTAATACATACTTTGAATCTCCAACGCGTGACACAAACAAACTTCAAAGTGTGGTCTTTCCCTAAAATCTCTTCATTACATAATATTTCGACCTTTAATTGATTGCAATTAAATGATTAAATTATGATTAGTTTAAAGTAATATAAAAAGTAATACTTCTTTATATCGCTCTAAATTGTTATACAATTTTTTGGCCACAAATTTCTTCAGATGAGTAATAGTCGCCTGCGATGAACACCGAATAAACTTTCTTTTCATGGGTTTCATATGATTTGTGTGAACAGTTTCTAGGAGTATATTAACTTGCTCATCACTCCTATGACAATCACTATTTTCTTCTTTAGTGGTCGTATTCGTAGGAAAGGTATAGACATCCTTTTCGGTCACTTTATCAGTGTTGGCCTTAGGATAAGGCAGTCCTCTTCGACGGTAAAAATCGCGCTCTCTTTTAGTTTCGTCTGAAATCAAATAAAATTAATGACAAAAAGTTTGTATTTATAATAAAATGTATGACTTTGTTGTAGATTAGGAACCAATTTGTAGACAATGTCTTGCATTGTTCGGTCAAAACTTATGTACTGAAGAGGATGTGACTGATGTATGACTATCTCACACGTCGGACATGAGTTGTGTTCTTCCAAATGCTTTACTAAACAACTCTTACAAACTTTAAAAATACGATTAAAATCACCGATAAATTAGTTATTATTAAATGACTTACAGGTGTGAAGACATTCGGTGACAGTCGTGGCGTCGATCAGATATCCGCGACATATCTTACAACTTATGTGAAGATTTAATGATTTCAATCGTATTCTTCTCTCCATTAATGACTTAAAACTATTTTAAATAAATATATTTTAATTGAAATAAACTAAAAAATATTACAAATATTTAGTTTCGATAATAAATACAAACAAAAAACCTTTAAATCGATAAAAACAATCAAAAATAACGTAAACTTTGATAACAAAAAACAATATTAAAATAATATTAAAGAAGAATTAATTTGAAATTTCTTCGAGTTTTGGATTAAATAAATTGAATTAAATTTATATGATTTGAAGTTAAAGTAAGGTTAAAATGAACTAAAATGCGCTGATTTTAAATAAACTTTTAATTTGAAGATTTATGTTTCGTCGGACGTAAGTGTTGTGCATAAAAAGTGATCCCATTTTGTAGCCATAGTTTGTTTTACACGTGTTTTGCATTTGTTTTGTTTAAAACACTTATAGATGCGATTTTAAACATTGAATTTGAATTATGGTAATTATCTAATTAATTAATTATCATTAAATACTAATGAGTTGAATGTCTCTCTTGTAGTCATTGGTTGTTCTGTACGAACACGCGTCGGGTTTTGCCCTCTTTAGGGTCAAAGAGTTTGAAGAAGTGGCTATGTTTGTGCCTCAGGTCGAAAAGGCGACCCTCGATATCACTAAATTTCAATCACTCATCCAATTGATTGCATTCTCGCCCTTTAAGTCTGGAACTAATGCTTTGGATAATATTAATAGCATTTCTGAAGGTTTGCTTCACGAAGACCTTCAGGTATTCCTCGAGACTAATGTCCCGAAATCCAGCAAAAAGTCTAAAATAGTGTTAGGAGTATCCGATTCCCGAATCGGGGCCTCAATTCAAGAGATTTTGGGAATGAGTATCCAACACACGGATCCGGTGCCGGAAATAATTAGAGGCATTCGCTTTCATTTCCATAATTTGATTAAAGGTTTGTCCGCACAAACTGTGGGTTCGGCCGAATGTAGTCTCGGAAGGAGTTATTCGCGCTCTAAAGTTAAGTTTAATGTCAACCGAACCGATAATATGATTATTCAAAGTATAAGTCTTATCGATCAACTCGACAAAGACATCAATACTTTCTCAATGAGACTTCGGGAGTGGTATTCATATCATTTCCCAGAATTAGTCAAAATAGTAAACGATAACTATTTGTACGCAAAAGTGGCCAAAATCATGAAAAACAGAAAAGAAAGTAATGACAGCGAAGAAGATTTAATTGAAAAACTAGAAGAAGTAGTTATGGACAGCGGAAAAGCCCAATCCATTATTCACGCATCGAAATCCTCGATGGGAATGGATATATCAGAAATTGATTTGATTAATATCGAGACCTTTACCTCAAAAGTCATAAATTTAGCCGAATATAGAAAGCAATTAATGGAGTATTTGATGTCACGAATGCATAACATCGCACCCAATTTGGCGACACTTATTGGAGAAACGGTATAAACAATAACTCAATGTTTTAATAATGATTTAATTTGTATGACATTAGGTCGGGGCTCGACTTATATCACATGCGGGAAGTCTAATGAATTTGGCTAAATATCCCGCCTCTACCGTTCAAATATTAGGCGCAGAAAAAGCCTTATTTAGAGCTCTGAAGACCAGAGGAAATACTCCAAAATATGGTCTAATATTTCACTCGACATTTATAGGAAGAGCCGCCGCTAAAAATAAGGGAAGAATTTCCAGATTTTTGGCGAACAAGTGTTCGATCGCCGCTCGAATCGATTGCTTTAATGAAAAGCCAAACGATGTTTTCGGGACTAAATTGAAAGAACAGGTCGAGGAAAGGCTTAAATTCTTCGAAACCGGAGATATTCCTAAAAAGAATGTCGATGTCATGAAAGAGGCCATCGAAGCCTCTAATGTCATCAACTCTCAAAAGAAGAAGAAGAAAAAGAAGAGGAAGAAGGATATGGACAGCACTGTCGATGAATCCATTAATGAAACCAATGGAGACATTGAAACCAATGGCGAAACAACTGAAGAACCGCCGGTCAAAAAATCAAAGAAGAAAAAGAAATCTAAAACTACTGAAGATATGAACGAATAAAACGTTTTAATTTTAAACAATGATTTGATTTTCAGTTTTTATTTTTCATTAAAAGATATGAGTTTTCATCAAATCATTTGTTCTCTAATTTTTAATAAAATACTTTTACGTAATAATTAATTTTAGTCTTAAATTTAGCTTAAATTAATTTAAAATTAATTACTCTATAATTTGGGCTAAACTGCAACTAAAGCCACTTTTCATTGAAAAGCATTAGAAATGTGTAACAGAAATTCCTTATAATTTGTACGACTCGTTGTATTGAATGCCATTTGTTTGGCAGACATTTCTTTTGTGAAGACAACGCCTATAAAGCATTTACTGCTTATTATAAATGGCTTTTCAGTCAATTTATTGCATTTAAAGCGACGTTTATTTTCTGGTAATAAATTAATTAATAATAATTGAATTGATTTGATTTGATTTATATTGAATTATCCATCGATTGCTTCAAATTCATTGTCTTATTTGAGTCCATTTTTTGGAGAATTTGTGCAAATTTTCAATAGTTTTGATTTGAAAAGAATGGATGACAACAAAGACCGCAATCAGAATGGTTTGAGTGCTGACAAAGAGAGAGATCGGGAAAGAGGTCGCGACCGGCGCTCGAGTCCGGGTCGTCGCCGACGATCGCGATCACCGATCAGTCGGTCAAAGGATCGTTCGGGCGGTCACTCGAGTCGAGCGTCGCGTCGGGTTTATGTGGCGAACGTTCCCTTCGATGTTAAGTGGTCTGACCTCAAGGATCTGTTCAGAGATAAGATCGGAAACGTTACTTATTGTCAACTTTTTGAAAATGAGGACAATAAGAGTCGGGGCTGCGGTTTAGTTGAGTTTTCAGACTCTGCCTCCGCTCGTAAAGCAATAGATATTCTTCATCGGTATGAGTATAGGGGACGTGAACTCGTCGTCAAAGAAGATCTCGACTGTGAGCGCGACCGTTGCGGTCGTCTTATTCTGCCCTCGAATAGGGATAATAGAGAAAGAGATAACGAAAGAGATTATCGTTCAGATAGTTATGACACGAATGTCGGCGCCAAAAGTCAGTCTTACAATACTTATGGATTGAGTCCACAATTCCTGGAATCTCTTGGCGTTAGGGGTCCTCTCAATAATCGGATTTTTGTGGCAAATCTCGACTACAAAGTGGGCGAACATAAGTTGGAAGAGATATTTAAGTTATCAGGCAAAGTTACTAATGTTAAACTATATACCGACTCAACCGGCAATAGTAAAGGTCACGGAACTGTCGAATTTGAACATCCGGTAGAAGCAGTTCAGGCAATATCTATGTTTCACAATCAGAAACTGTTTGGTCGCGCCTTAAGCGTAAGAATGGATAAATACGAGTGCGAAGAGACTAACGAAACTATTCCATCACAACTTCCCTCTGGCCTCGAAGGCGTCGGTAAAGGTCTCGGTATCGGTGGTCAGCCTTTGAATATCCAGAAGAGTATGTTGAGTACATCAGCTCCTGCACTGACAAGCATACAAAGCCAACCACCACCAGTTCCTGCGCCGACGGCAGCGTTGAATGCCTTAACCAATTTGGCCGGAAATCTACAACAATTGCCGACATTTGCGCAGTCATTGTCTCAGTTGAGTTCTAATGCTTCTGTCAATCCTGGAGTGAGCACACAGGCTATTAATAACCCGACCGGTCTTAACATTCCTGGTTTTGTCAATACTATGGACCGATCCTTTTCCGGTTTAGGTCCAAATGCCGGCTCCACTCTCTCTAATTTGAGTGCTTCCTCTGGTCTCGGCTCAGGTCTCAATTCTGGTTTGAATTCTGGTTTGAGTTCATTCGCTAATACGGCTCAGAATGTTTTGGCCTCACTTTCAAACGTTGGTTCTCAACCCCTATCGCAAGTGTCGATGCAAATGTCTGCCTCTCATAATATGAATAACCCTCACAATCCTCACAACCCTATGAGTAATCCTCAGAACACAGCCCTTAATAATCCAAATAACGGCAATTTGAGTGTTTACAGCACTTATGAACGCGAGTTCAGAGATGACAGAGTGCGGACTCAGATCTCAGATACAATAGTTGTGCGAAATTTACCGCAAAACTTCAGTTGGCAAAACCTCAGGGACAGATTCAATGAGATCGGAGAAGTGAGGTTCGCTGAAATGAAGTCCCATGGTACTGCTATTGTCAGGTTCAGATCAGACAGAGACGCTCAGCGCGCCGTCGATCTTATGAATGGTATTCGTATTGACAACCGTCCCATTGAAGTCAATATATACTGACCCTTTGAATTACCCAAATTCTGAGTCCAATATTCGTAATCATGTCCTCTATTTCTGTCTGTCTGTGCGCTCACGACTATTCATTTTGAGTAATTCTGTACACCTTTTCTGACAATTTCTTTGAAATTACATTCATTTATTCAAATATTTAAATCAAAAATTGTCTTTAAATTCACTTTTGTTTGCATTTTTGTGATTAGTTTTCATCCATTTTTTCGACAAATAAATGGTTTTATAATTGAATTCTGTTGTGAATCCAAATTTCAATTTTAAAGTTTATTCTTCCCTTCTTTCATGGAATGTCTTAAGACTCTTAATTCAAATCTTTTGACAATTGATTTTCAAATTGTATTCAAAGTTCGTAAAACTTTTTTGTCGTTTTCTGATTGGATTAGAAGGAAAGGCAACGATTGGCTGTTGTTTGTGTTGTTATGGCGACTGTAGTGACAAATGACATAATAATTATTTTGAATTCATGCCAAACAGTTACTGCACTGACTTAACTTGACTTAACTAAACTCACTTAACTCTAATGTTGTTTTTAAGATCCAAAACCAAATTCACTTTTAATTGAATTAAAACAGATTTAAATATGTCTTTGAGTGCCAATAATTGTTGTGTTGAAAGACTGGTAATAATCGATGAGGACCTGAAGGATAACCCATTGATTGAAAAGGCGTCTCAGGTATGTGTGTCCTCAACTGACAATTGTCTATTCATAGTCTTTCAAAACTATATATCAATGGTTGCGATATATATGTGTATATTTTATATAAAATATTCATAGATATAATCTATTTATGGCAACAATGAAGTAATGCTTTATGGCCTCAACCAGTGCTTCATTACTGGTTTACCATTGATTAGTGTAGAGTAGACCCTGACATCTTCAGAATTTTAATAACCGCAACCGCCCGTAACCGCTAGCCATCATAACCGCAACCGCACCGCAACCGCCTAAGAATTTTTCCGGTTAACCAACAAATAACCGC
>JAQFZL010001518.1:0-10216 GCA_034695685.1 Galumna lanceata | reverse complement strand
ATGACATTCTTGTCAATTTATTATTAATTCATGTTAAAAGAACGTTATATTTATATATTTTTATCCCTAATTATAGAGCATTTGTTTCTATGTTCCTTAAATACTCCTGTCAATCATTATAATAGTTAAGAAAAATAGCTGAATAAAAATAAATTTCAAAAATTCATTACTTGGAATTAATATTTTTTTTTTTTTAATTATAAAAAAAGGTTATTAAAAAGAGTTTCATATTCATTTTAAAAATTTTCAGCGATGTCCAAGGTTTCTAAGTAAGGTTACGGTTATACATTTAATTCCAGTTTCATCTCAATTATTATTTGAATTTTAATTTGAATTATCCCATTATATGATTTTTAGACTAAGGGTAAAATTTGATTCTTGCCAAATTCATTTAATCAAATGTTCTAGCTAAAATTTGAAAGGGCTATCAGTTTCTCTTCAGTTTTATATAAAATTTTATTGGCGTTCAGAGGGATGGTGGAAGTTTTAAGAAACTAGTGAAATGTGGTCTACTTATGAAATTTTTCTTTGAAGCTTTCATAACAGTTTTTAAAACTATTGTTTGTCAGAATTATTTGTTGTTCATTAGTCAATGTTATATTAAAATGAATTATACTTATTGATTACAGAAAATACTATGAAAAGGAAACATTGCGATTATGTGAAAAAAACTCGAAAGTGAAACTAATTTCAAGTCCCAAAAACTTTCTCATAGAAGCTTAATATATAAATTATCCCAAAAAGGTAAAAAATCAGAATTTTCAAAATGAAAAGGGATTTCTGGTTCAAAAATTAAAAACTATATAAAATATATCCGTGAAATGGAAAAAATTCCACTGAAATTATAAATTTAATGATAATTTTAATGAAATCTAAAGTTTTCATTATGAAATTATTGCCATAAATGTTATTCGTCTTATTATGTTAATAATTTTTGTATTTTATTTGAAATTACCAAATTAATCTCATTTTAAAGTGAAATCATTATTTTATCAATAAAATATTATTCAACTTTTTAATCACTTATTGCCAAAATGAAAAATCTCTCAAAAGATAACACATTTTTTGGTCTGAAGAGTTTCCTTTTCAGGATAATTTCTATGATTGATTAGTTATGCGTATACCAAGGTTAAATGACGGGCTTAGCTTCTCAATTATATATAATTTTTGGTTCATGCAAACCATCTAGCAAAGTTCAAAAGTTTAATTCATGAAAACCTCATAAATTCAAAAAGCTGATTCATCTTGAATACTCAATCTGATATAAATTTGACGCATAATTGGCCCAATTGGTTACACTGGGTAACTTAAGGATATCAATACTTTAATTAAACAATATTTATCTAACACCAATGAAGTATTCTGTAATAAGTCAGAACTTGTATAAATTTTTTGAATATATTTTCCTCAAGAAGTTGTGAAAAATGAAATGAAAAACCAGGAAAATATTGA
Organism: Galumna lanceata; assembly: GCA_034695685.1. Lineage (NCBI taxonomy): Eukaryota > Metazoa > Arthropoda > Arachnida > Sarcoptiformes > Galumnidae > Galumna > Galumna lanceata. The sequence continues at coordinate 8,764 of JAQFZL010001518.1, read as the reverse complement.
GTAACTTCAAATTATATTTAATTATATTCTGGAAGAAACTTATTTTTTATTCATCAAAGTATATAAATATCACAAAATATTTCATTAGAAAATTTTGATAAATTTAACATTATAAGTGGAATAAATTTAAATAATAATGAAATTCATGTATAATTTTATTTTATTTTTTTTACCATATTGCCTTGGACATATTGATACAATTAATTCGATTAGAAATTTTTATCTTGAAAAATGTTCATCACTTGCTTTGAATGGTTTTTTTGAGAGAATAACACCGAAAGACTATGAAGAGGTAAATATGAATGATATGAACAAACAGGTCAATACGTGGAACGAAACCATCAATAGAATCAAAAGAATGAAATCGTTTTCCGAAAATATCACTGAAAGTTTCCAATCAATTACTCAACGATTAGGCGCTCGAATCAGTGAAGTCCTATTATTAATTGATTTACCCAATGATTGTATGGTATCGTTGGCTAAAATAAGCAAAGGAATTCAAGACAACAAACCATGGGCTTTGAATTGTATGTGAATTGAAACTTTTTTATTTGCCTTTACTAAAGAAAATTTCTAAGAGCAGTTTAAAGTTATTTTTTCAACCTCATTTATTAATAATTGATAAATAATATTTATCATAATATTAAACAATTTTTATTCATATGAATATGTTAAATACAGATATAGAGACACTTCCTATGCCTACCTCTGGAATGATTGATTTAGGAATTCCTTCCATCGGTTATGACGAGTGTTTAGAATTTTATATTCCTGAATATGAAATGAGGTCTAAAGAAAGAGTTGACGGACAGTATTGCTGGTTAGGAATCCCTGATGTTATACCAGAAAAATATCATGATGAAGATTTTAACGAAACGGTTATAAACTATATCAACAAGAATAGATTCAAATTCGATTTGGGTGAAAGTAGGGTTAAGGTTAAAGATGTCACCAAAAATATGATGTATGAAACAATTGTTATGAATAATTTGCGAAAAACTTTTATGACAAAACTTCCGATTGGTCTATGTCTTCCCCGAAGTTGTAAAGCACAGGATATAGAGATAGTCTTGAATAAAAGTAAGAAATATTTGTGCTAAGTCATGATGATTTTTTAATATTTTAATTTTATATTCAGTGTTTTATTCAATAATTCGAATGCCAGTAGTTATTAACCCGGATTGTGATTACAAGGATAAACCAATAAAACTAAATGGATACCAAATGACAGCAATGTAAATTATTTCATTTATTATTTTATCCTGTTGATATTCAAATTTTGAAAAATGAAGTTTAAAATTATATAAACATATATTTATAATCTTTTCCTTAATAACTAGATCAATTTTCTCACTTTTAATTTCATTGGTATTGTTATCAACTTTATATGACTTGATATTCATAACCAGGAGAAAAGCAAAAAATTACCTTGCTGAATCATTTTCTGCAATACAAAACTTTAAAAAAATATTTTCATCAGAAACAACTAATAATAAGTTTGAGTCTTTAGATGGTATTCGAACAATACTGTCGTTTTGGGTGTTGGCAACTCATGCACATTTCATTGATTTTTTACCATTATCTAAACGCACAGAATATTCTGTCTCAAGTAAAATATTGACAAACAATCTTTGGTTTATGGGTTTCACAAATTTCAATTTTATGGAGACATTTTTCTTCATTGGAGGTATGATTTATTTGATTCAAAGTATTTTTGGATAAAAAAGATAAATGAATTAAAATTGAAAAAAAATTACACATTAAAACATATCTTTTTTAATTTCAATGAAGTCTGATAAATATAATTTCAAATTTGAGAAGACTTTAAAATAGCATGGTGTATCACAAAAAGAATAATTCTGGCCCTCGTAAAAATTGAGACAAAATGCCATTCAATGATGAATATCTTTTCAGATGAATGACTTAATTTTAATCTTAATCAATAAAAATAAAGATTGAAGAAAAGAGTTTAAAAGATTCAAATCTATCTATATTCAAAATTATAAATTTGGGTGAAATTAGAAATTTGATAGTTGATCATATTCAGAATTTGCAAATAGTCAAAAAGATGAAAAATAATAAGCTTTCAAATTGTAAGGGCTTTATATCGACATCAAAAACTCAAAAACTAAAAAAAAAACTCAAAAAAAGTCCCAAATAAATATTTAAATGAAATATCATATTCTGTAATTTTTTGATTTTATTATACTTTGAAAACGTTAACAATTGAAAAATGTTTGTCAAATTTCTAATTAATAGATCTTGAAAATTAATCAGGGTCATCCTTTAAAACCTTTAAAAATATTTTAAATAGTAACATAGTTCAACTATTACTTTGACGTTTTTAACAAGCTAGATCAGCTTAATATTTCTTATTTTTTTTAAGATTTTGATAATATCATCCGAATAATTCATGATGATATAAATATAAAAAGATTTCAGTATCATGTTATTTTTTATTAAAATATAAACTTGAAGAAATTATACCATGAAATAACTATACCAAAAAATAGATCACCATGAAAATATTTTTGAAATAGAGCGAAAAATTCTTGGCTGTAACAATTTGGTCCCTCAATTCATAATTTTTATTAATTTTTCCCAAGATATAAATCTAAAAATAATATGATTTAACTTTATAAGCAATGATGACATCATATGTAATGTTGGCTAAACTTGAGAAAAGTAAAGGAAATTTCTCTTATCTTCAATATGCAACTTTCAGGTAGTCATCGTTTAGCATTTTTTGTTTCCATGATTTTTTTTTTAAATAGGTATTTCCGAGTAATTTTTATAACATTGGGCGCCATACTTGTTACATTCATCTTCCCTTTAATTGGTTCTGGTAAAGAAGTTAAAAAAATATTTTTCAAATTGAAAGATGAAAATTAAGTGTTATTTTTTTTGTTTCACTAGGTCCTAAATGGGATTTATTTTCTGGAAATCACTATATTCCATGTCGAGATAATTGGCTCGGTTCACTTCTAATGACTAATAATATAGATATTGAATTTCCTAACAAGTTTATCTGCAACACTGCTGGATGGTATGTATTCAAACTGAATATTTCCATATGAATGCTCTTCTATTCAATTTTATTGACTCATTTTTACTATACAATAATAATATCGATTTATTATATTTTTTTGAAATTCAAAAATTATTATTAATTTGAATATTTCCAGATAAAGAGAAAATTATTTTCACTTTCATCTAGGTATATTTCAGCTGATTTTCATCTTTATTTATTGGCACCAATTTTATTCCTTGTATATTATCATTATTCGAGTTTATCAATATTTTGGTCAATTTTTCTAATCATTATTGCAATAATAATCGGATTATTACCAAATATGTATTATGATATTCCACATTATTTAGAAGAAAATAATTCGGATACAATATATGCGATGATTACTTCTGTCCAAATATATTATTGGAGATCTGATGCCCATATCGTAAGTTATGTGTTGGGAATGCTGTGCGGATATCTTATCAGAAAGAAACCTAATCTATATTTCGGTGGACGTATTGGAGAGTTGTTTATGTGGGTTATCACGTGGTCAATGACTTTATATATTATGATTTGGACGAATAATTTATTAGACTTTTATTATCCTTTATCCAAGACTGAAATGCAAATATATATAGGCATTAGTAAATTATTATATCTAGCCGGATGGTTTTGGCTGTTTTATGCTTGTTCAACTGGAAGAGGAGGTTTGATATTTTTTCAACAGATTATATCTTGAAAATAAACCTTTGGTAAACTTAACAAATTCAAATATTTTAAAAGCTGTGTTAATTGATTCTTTTCTCTGAATGCATCGTTAGTTCATATACATATCAAATAACATTACTTGATTAAAAAAACACTTTTACCTATGATTTATTCAATTTTCGAAGTAGCTTTAAAGTTATTTCTTATATAGAACTATGATGTCATTCATGTTTACAAAATTACAGGTTATATAAATGAATTTCTTGGTTGGAAAGGATTTAAGTCAACGAGTAATTTATCTTTTGAAATATGTATTGTAAGTCCGAATTTAATCATGATCAAAAAAATTAAAAAAAAATTATAGTTACATGTAATGGTATTATTTTACCATGCCGGAACAGCAAGAGAATCTATCGCTTACTCATCATACTACTGCGTAAGTTTTAAAAATAATTTGTTATATCATTCTTCGAAAAAAATATAATTTCAACATTTGTTTATATTTCAACTTTTCTATTTAATTCAAATTTTAGTGGACTTTAACATGCTTTGTATACTTAATAACATATCTCATCTCAATCGTCTTCTATCTATTAGTCAGTGCACCATTTGCAAACCTGGTAAATTTTTTTCTTAAATGAAGTATAAATGCAAACTTTTAGATTTTTATTTGTGATTCAAATTTGAATTTTCTATTTCACGTTTTGAATTTATTTATCAACATTGTTTTTTAACTAAAACATTGTTCTTGATAAATTATATTTTTTGTATTACAATAAAGCTATATTTTTTAATTTAAAAATGTAAAATTTTCTATAAAGTTCATTTTTTTTCTAATTAGTATAATTATTTTGAAAAGTTGATAAGTGCAAAAAAAGTAAAATAAAGATTATCTCAAAATACTTAGAATTATAAAACTAATATTAAAAGCTGTTGTTTGAGTCAGCAAGGTTTTAAGAACTTTAGCAGTTATATAAAAAAAACTGAACACGTTTTTCATTTATGATGCAAAATTCTAAGAAAAATCTAAATATTAGATTATATTCAAGTTTTTGTGAAGAACTTTTGTTTAGAAAGTTGTGCTTCAATTTAAATTAAATTTAAATATTGTTTATTTAATCGGAAATCACATTATTCAAATTAAGTATTTTACAGTTTACTGAAATATACAGTTGTGAATCAGTAGTATTAACTTAACTTGGGATGAGGTTTTATTTAATACTAATGGTTAGTTAATACAATCAGTCAAAGCTTAATTTTTGTGTTTTCAATTGAAATAATTAGCAACTTTTGATCATCTGATTGAACTTATGATTTGCTGAATATAAAATTTCATATATAAAATTTTATCAAATAATAATACATTCTTTTTAAGGAAGAAAATTAAGTAATTATTTTTTTGATCAAATATATAGAAGATTTATACTATTTTTCTATAATTTCATGAGTTTATAGATTACTAATTGAAAGATGTTTTATTATATCGATTTATATCAAATATGATTTAGAGTTTTTATTTTTCTTAATTAAATTTATAATTTCATCTTTTTCTTATGGTAATTAATCATTAATTGAGAAGAATGAATGAATTTTGGTAGTGTTTGCATAACTTTTTAAAATTACTTGAATATATATTCATTTTTTATTTTTATAAATTTTTTCAAAAAACTAAATTTTTTATAAAAAAATACTATTATTTTTGAAGAGCATTTAATCAAGAGTTAAGTTAACACTCTAGTTAATATTATCAGTCAACTTTATGCTTATGATTATCGTATTTGTACTAGACTAATTTTTAACATTAATGGTACTTAATATTAGTGGTGTTGATACAAATGGTCATATTTTACTTGTAAACTAACTGTTTGCAACTGGGATTTAAATATTGGTTAATAATAATGGTTAGTTAACAATGTTGGTACTTTATACTATCGATTCACAACTGTAGTTTGAATGATTTTATAAGCCTGAATATAAATTAGAAAAAACTCATAATTATTGGTAGAGTTTTATTTTAAAAAAACTGTTAATAGTTTTTTTTAGTTGAAAACTGTTATTGAAATACAAAATATGAATTTCATTTAAATTAATTCATCTTCATACTAATTGGAATAGAAAATGAGGAGTTTATTCTGAAGTTATTCTTATTTATGAGTGATTTCTCTATAATAATAAATGATTAACATATTAATAATGTAATTGAAATAATTTTTTGTAAGTTCATTAAAAATGAGCTAATTTTTGAAGAAATAAGTTAATTATAATTTAAAGGTAGCATTTGGTGCACTTTTGGTGCTGGGAAAATATATTATCTCAAATTACCAAGTTTATATAAAAATCAAACCCTTCAATAATTTAAAATAATAAATATTTCATTGCACGTTGTATCAGGTTCATTTCTCTATAGTTTAGCATCTATGCTAAATGAAGTGCTATTAGTCATGGTCTATGACCAACGGCTGTAATTAAAGTAAGAAATGTAAGCAAAGATTTGATCATATAATAGGCTATAATAATTATCGGGCATTTTTTTGCTTTCTTACATATTCAAGTGCGATATAAAAACGCCAATTCTAATTTAGAATGAATATAAAGTATGATAAATATAAAATAATGCCAACAAATTACCAACAAATGAATGGAATTTTCATTTTATCCTCGGAATGTTTAATACCAATGATATGATCCATGGCTTGTTTGACGCACTTCTCTCCATCTTCTCGTCCAGAGTTGATGCACTTTCCGGCGGACACGAATTCAATCATCTTTTTATTAGCAGTCTTTCGACAAAGACTTTTACGCTGTCGTCGCACAGAATAAATAAGAATAGAGACAACCCTTTTAATGAGTCCATCCATACATCTTGTCTTCAAGTCTTCTATTTTGTTCAAAATTCCAGTTCTATTCCTGAAATGGAATTATATAACCATGCTCAAATAAAATTATCAATTATGTCTTACTCGCATCTAATCAATAACTCATCAATAGTTTCAGGAAATTTATTTGAGCTTGATAAATCAGTGATCTTGGCAATCATTTCGTCCACTTCTTTATATGAACTTTTGCTGCATTTTTCGTTCACAACCGCAGACTTTTTTTCACAGTTAGTGAACTGGACACTAATAAACAGCACAATTATTGTTTGAAAAGTAATAAATGTTTTCATTATTAAAGCATAAGTTTGTTTAACTATCAAGAGCAAATTATCAAAACTATGAGGAAAAGTGTTTAAAAATTTACTTATAATTATAAAATAAATGATAAAATTTAGTCTTTCATTTCATAACAGATTTACAGAAGAGATGACACACTTTTGATAGAAAAATGATATTTTATTTGAATTTACATTTAAAACACTTAATAAGTGAATATATTCAAGATTTTATTATTTTAAATATATTGAAATTATTACAATTAGGTGAGAAAAACAATAATTTGAACAATGAAAGTATCAATAATTGCCTAGCTTATTTAGAGCTTGTTAACCTTGGTTTATTTTCGACAATATTTTTATCTTATATTGATGATTGATAATCTTGGCAATTGAAACAATGAAAAATATATTCAAATACAAGTTTATCTAGGTAATTTACCTTCAAATCTAATAAATAGTCAACAATTCTTCAGAAGTATTAAAGTATGAAATTATTATATAAGTAATAAATAAAAATTAATGTAAATATAAATAAAATTTTAATGTTTTTCTCATTCAAACACTTATATTAAATTTATTTATTAATTTATTAGATAAAATGACCATGGATATTTTGATAAGATTTCCATCTTTGAATTTTAATTTATGTCTATTGGTAAATAAATATAGAATATCTTATAGTCATATGAAAATTTTAATGTCATTTGCTATATAAGTAATTGAGTATCGATATGAGTTTATCTAGGTCAAACTGATTGATTACACTTTGTCTTCAAAATGTCTGGTCTTTGATAAGAATGGGTTATAATATAATTTAAAAAATTATTTGAACTTAACTTAGTTTCAATAGCCATTAGTTTTGGTTCAGGATAGGTTTTTTAACTTAAAGCCTCATAGGATAAATAGCTTAAAACGAAAAAAATTATTGATAAAACAGTTTTTTTTTATATTTTGAGATGAACTGGTGTAAAATATATTAGTTTTGATTAAAACAACTTTATTTTGTTGATAGCTTTCTGAATAAATTTTCAAATTGTTATACAAAATTTTAAGTTTTTATTGTTGTTACAGTCTATCAAGTTTTATATAAATGAATTAGTAGAGCACAAAATGAAGCAAGGTTTATAATAAGGACCCAAAGGGAGTCCTTACTCCCACAGGAAATTTTGTTCCCTCTTTCCCGTGACGGGAACGGGAGGGAACGGAAATCTCTATTGAAAAGACAGGAATGAAGGGATTCCCGTCGTCGGAAAATAAGATAAATTTATGTAAAAATTAGACTAAAACTAAAATATTTGAACTTTAAATTATTGTTTTCTTAAATAAAAGTTATTTAATAACCTAATTTTTGTAAGAAAGATTCAGATTTAATTATTTAATACAAATCATTTACTACTCTATTAAGGTAATTTATCGATTGGGTCAGCCAATATGACATTAATAAGTTATTTTCCCCAGTCATAATTGTTAAATTGATTTAAGGCATTTTACCGATTTTTCGGTCTTAAGTAGGATTAAACAGATTACCATCCTTTTAGAAATCTCTGATATACAGAATGTTTTTCTATTTACTCCAATATTTTGTTGATCATTCATTATTATTTTTATAACATAAAATAACATGAAATAATAACATAAAACAACCAAAAAATGATTTACCAAGTGTCGAAATATCAAATAATAGTGTCTATCTTTAAAGCGTTCTTCACCTTTAAACAAAGTCCTGTGTAGCTAGTTCCTTACTTAAGTTCAAGTTTGTTATGAAATATTGTGCGTCAATTTTAAGTTTGAATTTAAAAATAATTTTTTGAACTTTATTTAAGTTTTTTCGAAAATATTATTTCAAAATCATATATTTTGCAAGAAACAATGAAAATCATTTTTAAAAC
>JAQFZL010001517.1:0-10217 GCA_034695685.1 Galumna lanceata | reverse complement strand
TATAACTACTGATAAGACATTTTTTCTCATTATATTCTGTGCTTTTAAAGAGCACTACGGTTTCATAGAAAGCCATGAAAAGAAAGACTCAAAAAATCCAAATAAGTGTTTGGAAACAATAAAACTTCAATTTATATATTTTCCAATAAATTATTATTAATTATATCTCAAAAGTTTTTATTTAAGAAATAAATTAAAATTTTAGGAATTCATTCAAATTATATATAATTAAAACATTTGTTTTTCCAAAAAAAGGTTTTTATTCAAAAAAAATAATAATTTTGTTGTAAAACAATATTTAAATATAAAATAATCAAAAATCTGTTGAAAAATATGTGATTATCTTTTACTGGACTTGGATTTCACAGTAGACCAGACTGTAGTCTCAGATTCTAAGTTTGTTATAACCGATTGACGCCTTTTGATGTAAAAAATGCCAATTATTGCCATCACTGATACGATTAAAATGATGACAATCAAGACATAAACCCATTTTTTTTATTTCTCTTCTGTTTGGGAGCAGTCGATCAATAATTTAGTTTCTGTGCACTAAAAACACAATTTAGTTAATATTAATTGAAAAACAAATCAATTCAAACGATTACATCATATAATCTAGTCTTACAACAGAAGATCGACTGGTTTTGAGCGAAACACGATTTAGATCTGAAAAAAGCGATAATTTTGTTTTTTGAAGTAAAAACATATTCTTCTCTTGAGATGTAACCCCTTTTCATAAAATTTTCATGACTTTTATCCATTCGAATCCTATATACAGTCGTATTATAATTGAGACCAACTCTTTCCTGTTGTATAAGAGTTAAAGTTTGAGTCAAATCGAAAAAAACTTTGGGTTTAAAGGGTTTGGGAACTGAAACTTCAAGTTTAGCTCCACTGAAGCCTTTAATATCTTCTAATCTCAAAGTTTGATTTTTTTCGTTAAATACTAAAGACTTCCATTTAATTAAATACAAGTTTTCTTTCTAAAAACAAACTAAATTAAATGTTTTTCATTTATAACATTTCAATACCATTAGTCCCGTCAGTAATTTCATATATTTATTGGTTATATCCTTAGTCCAATAATCAGTGGCTCCTAAATACTGACCGATACCTCTGATATAACCCATCGATTTTGAGTCTAAAGACCATTCATTGGTCTCATGGATTCTCCAATAGTTGTCTTTAATGAACAAAAACTTAGGTTTAATCTCTATTTGATTTTCATATCCGAAACTGATTTCGTATCCATTGTTGGCGTAATTCTCACAAAAGTCTTGACTTTCAAAAGATTTGTCGAAGACTTGAATCAAACAAAAGAACAAAATTAAGGAAAAGGTTTTTTTGAATAACATTTTTTTCTTTTATTTTAATTAAACGGCTTTTAAATATAATTTAAGACAAAACAACGGATTTATAACTAATTTATACTTTATTTTCAAATATTATTAACATTTAACGAGAATTGAATCAAATTTTCATTAATTAACTAAATAATAGTTATATATGAGATGACAAATAGAGGTTATTCAATAGGTTGTCGATGATTTTTGAACAAGTGAGTTTTAAGTTAAAACTTTTAACCCAACATTTTTAACACTTTTGTTGTAAAGTGTCAAACTTTAAAGCGTTCCTCAACTGTTAATCATTAGAAAGATATAAAATCAATGAATAAATTATTTTAAAACAGATAAGAAATACAACTTTAGAATTATTAATACAATTAAAGTTAATTCAAGTTCTTCGCATTGATATATATAATACACTAAAAACGCTTCTTATTTCAATGTTTACAACAGCTATTTCCAACTCATTGTTAGGTTCCAACTTTTATTTCAATTTTTAAAACTCTTTTTTCTTATCAATGCATTAACGCTATAATATTGAGTGCAATATGTAATGTAATGTAAGCTTCACTGTAAAAGCGTAACAATTGTTAGCAGTCAATTCATAAGCAGTAATGCATTGATAAGAAAAAAGAGTTTTAAAAATTGAAATAGAAGTTGGAATCTAACAATGCGTTAGAAATAGCAGTTGTAAACATTGAAATAAGAAGCGTTTTTAGTGTAATATTAATATATTTTTCTGGTTTTTACGCAAAACTTATTTTTGATTTTTTGTTATCAAGATTATTTTGAATTTGAACAAGATATCTCTATAAGGCTATAATTTTTTAAAACGATATATTAATTATTTATGGAAAACTCTTTTAACTGTCATAAAGTTGAAGTTAGTTCAAGTTCATGTAAAAACTGAGAACTGGATCATTCAGTTAATAACTGATTTTAAATATTTTGTTTTTCGTTGAGAGTTAGGTCCAGTTCATGGAAAACCAGTTTTAATTCGGGTTTTTTCTGTTGATTTAATTTTAAGTCTTTTTATATTCAGTTTGTCTCACAGTTTGTATGGTTTTTCATATTAACTGAAAGCCATATAAATCTTAAATTAATTGAATTTGTTGTCAGAATTTGATTTATTTAAGCTTTCATTGGTATCCAACAGAGAACTGACGGGAATGTGTGCCTCATTTCATATACATTCGAAGCATTTGATTCTAAGTCTGAATCCTTTAATAGAAATAATATGAAATTCACTACTTTTAAGACCCAATTCTGTCTGAAATTTAAACAAAAGTATTAAATTTAAATTATTACTAAACGAATCTCACAAACAGTTATTCACGACATAAGTCTAAAACAATAATTGTTCTCGCTTAAAGCTATAATGCATATAAAAGACTAATTTGCAAGGTGACAATTACATAAAACTTTATATAACTCTTTGCAAATTATATCAGGATTTATCATAATTAGATAAATAAAGTAAATTAAAATTTGAACAGATATTTATAAATAATTAAATTAATTAGTCATTAAATACAATCGATTGATGACTCATCAATGATGAGACGGTAATATGATTCAAATACTTGAATCTTAAAGTCTTATATCTAGTATAGTTTAACCTCTCAATAGTGAACCCTCTGAATAGTGAAAACCTCTTATTAATGAACGACCAGTGAGGTCACGAGTCCCTTTCCCATATTAGCAATGTTAACTTAACCTCTCATTAGTGAAAACCTCCCAATTCTAAAGTGAACGCATTTATTGCATTCCTTGTATAACATACAAAACCTCTCAATAGTGAAATATTGAATGAGAAAAGTGTCAAATCTATACAAAATTTGTTCATTCATTTGATATAAAAGCATAAATAACTTTTCAAACATTTGGCTAAGAATTTCATTTGTTTTAATGACAACAATTAAGAAATGAATTAAATCAAATTGAAACAATAGTTCTTAAAGAGTCCCTCGAAGTGAATATAAATTTGAATAAAGTGGTCAACAGACTTATTTTCACTAAAATATCTAAAATGGAATTCAGTTCAAACAATTATTCATATCTATTCAAAAATTTGAATAAAAAACACCAATTTTGAAATGTATGCATTTTTTACCAAAACCTCTCGATAGTGAAAACCTCTGAATAGTGAACGAATTTTCTGGTCCCGAGGCGTTCACTATTCGGAGGTTTAATGGTACTATCATATTAGCATGGTCAGATAACCATCTTCTTTTATATCAAATCAATTTATTCCTTTTATAGGAAAAAATAATTTTATATTATTTTGTTGTTTTTCATATATGTTCTCAAATTCCAAACTCGGGTTTAATAAGACACCAAAAATAACTTTTGGTCCAGAATTTAATTTGACTGAATTGTGATCATATTTTAGGTTACTTTTGAATAAATAAAAACTAAAAATAATATCCTTTTTTGATATAATGTTACAAAACATTCGGTCATTAAATTGAATGATTTTAATAAATGGGTTTTTTGTGGAACCATTTATTCGATAAACTTTTATTAAAAAAATTCAATAAACAATAAACGATATGAAGACTTCCAGATTTTTTAAAGAAAGTGTATTCAAAATTTTATGCTATACTTAACTTTAAAAGTATGCTAGATCATTCAATAGATCACTTACAGAAGCATTTCTTATTTATCTTAGAAGGTGTTATATAAGGAGTGATAAATGGATAGTCATTTCATATGAATGTTTGATTATTCACATAAATAATCTAGTAGCTTTTTTTTCTAAAATATAGTTTAAAATTGGTGAAATCATTATTATTTTTGAAAATATCTAGAAAAATGATAATCACCTCAAGCTTTTATCCTGATCAAACAATTTTCTTTTATGAAAAAATTAAAATACATTTTCAAATTCTTTTAAAAAAATAAATTTTTGTTTTAATTAATAAATAAATGATAAAAGATTTGATGAAAAGAGTGAAATGTAGTCTCAAATCACTTCTAATGGAAGTGTAGCTCAACTCAAATATCGAAAGTAAATCCAATTTATTTTTCTTTGGGAAACATTGAATCAAATCAGGATTTCTTGAGCCAACAAATAGAGTTCCAGGAATTGTATACTTAAGATGATTATCTCTTTTTAATTTTCAATTCATTATTTACTTCTCTTTTTTTCATAATTTATTTCATTTAATTTGAATTTCATATAAAGATTTTATTGAATTTATTTTTTTAAAAATTTGATCAGTTATTCAAATATCTCTTATTTATCTCTTTTTTAATTAGAAAATAATCATGAATTTGATTAAAATTATGTTAACTTTTTTTTTTGAAAAATGAGAAAATTTGTTTAAATATTTGTTTTATTTTCAACGATAAAGAAATATATAAAAAAGAACAGAAAAAATACAAAAGACTAATATTATGAAACAAATTTGTAGCAAATGGTAGGGTTTGCTCTGATTGCAAGAAGTGAGCAATGAATTTATAGCTCAGGGCAATTGGATAGACAGCCACAGAAGACAGTGACGACAGACACACTTCGATTAGATTTTTTCGTTTAACTTTTAATGTTTATTTGGGACGTGTTGTGAATCTAGCAAATGTCAATTGAAGGCCTGACTCACATGAATTGCTAACCTATTATATGAACTGCAATTTACTGTCAATGTATGTGTTATATCTATGTATGTTAGGACCAGAATATTCTTCTGGTTCTTCGAATTTTTTATTTTTCTTTCAATTCTTTTCTTCGTCAATGATTTTTGAAGCGAAGCACGAATTTCACCATAAGTTGTATTCATTGAATTTTTCAGAAGTAGATATAGTTTTTGGGCAAAACTACTCAAAAGTTTCATTTCTTTTTTCATGAGTTTTTGAATTTTTATTATTTTGTTCTTAAGATTTGTCTCAACAAACACTTCTCGATAGGGGTCTCAAAGCGAATATAATTTTCATCTTTAGATAAACCCATTGAGAAGTGAAGATCGCTTTTGCAATAGTTATTAGTTTACATAACAGACGATGAGTACAATAAAAATTTCGAAATACAAATATCTTTTCCTTTGACTTTTGCTTCATTGGTTCAACACATCAGCACAGAATAGCACAGAATAGCACAGAATAGTGGAACACATTTAAACAAATAGTTGATCTGAGAATAAATAAAACGAAATTTTAACTCATATTTGACTGAAAATTGCTTTTATTCCACTTTTATTGCATTTTATTTTGATTCGAAACAAACAAACTTTTATTTGAATATAAAAGAAAAGTTAATATGAAAAATATCTTAAGGAGCTAGGTAATTGAGAAATATTTGCCCGCTTAGGGATATAGAAATTTGATAACAAATATAGGGCTCAGATTTGCTTTTTTTCATATCTAAAATCATTTCTTAGTTCCTCCGACACAATAAATGACTCATAAATAACATTTGAAATGAGATAACAGTTCAGGAATTCAAGAATTAGTGGTAAAAATGTTTTAATAATATATTTAATGATCGAAATTGTCTTTCATGTGAGACAACCATTCGATTCATTTCTGAATAATTTATAGAACCGTTGGAAAGGATTTACACTGAAATTGCATTGAATTGGTTTTACAAACCAATGAGTTTTGCTTTTGGGCTCAAATTGGATCAAATTTTAAAATTTTCTCAAAATGACTATAAAAGGATTTTTAAGAAAATTTCTAAATTCCTTTTAATTGGAATTTTTTTGGCACATTCAAGTAACTTTTTTTTAATAAATTTAAAGTTTAGAATGTGTTTCAAAATGTCTTTAAATGTGCAAGCTTATATTCAAGATTTTTTTTTCAATTCATTAAATTTTTCAATTTTCTATTCTTTAAAAAATTACTTTTCGTTAAATTTTGATCTAATCTTTAAGATCTGAAGCTCTCTATTATTAAAAAGATATTGAAAGGGATGACCAAACAAGAAATGCTCCAATTATTCTATTTTAATGAAACTAACCCTCATTATTGTAACCTAAAAGTAAATTCAAAACGTTTTTTTAGTACTTAATCGAAGACATAAAAAAAGAGAGAAAAAGAATAGAAAAAATGTGGAGAAATGTTCTTATGTTAAGGAAAGTGATTTATATGGGGTATTCCTTTGAGTAAACAATCTTGGTCATACCTCACATACTCTCTTATTTGAAGAATTGACTGTTTTTTAGTGAAAGTTATGTTTTAAGAAGAACTTCTGTTTTGGAAAGGCTTTTGTGTTAAATATTTTACCCAAAATAATAGTAAAGTAATCAAAATCTGATTTTTAAGTTCAAATAAAATTCAAAAGAAATCTTAAAAATGAAAAGAAAAAGTGTTTCGTTTTTTATTTAAAGAAATAGAAAAATATAAAGAAATTTAAACTCATATAAGACTTAAAACATAAGTGTTGGGCCACACGTATGAACACCAATAACACGCATAAACAAGAGAACAGCACAAGCAATGATTGTGGCCATACCATACCATACCATATTATACCATACCATGCCATGCCATGCCGTACGGCAGTGCAAATCGATAGAGAATGTTCTACGTGTGCTCACTGTATGTATGGAACTGTATGTAAGGCTCTCTCTTCTGCACAATATTTCTGGTGTTCAGTTTATGTGTTACCATAGAATAGTAGTATTACTTGACTGTGTTGTAGGCCTGCAATGATATACAAGACAACCAAATAGTGTTCACTTTTCTTCAAATTTTTTTGCCATTCTTGTAGTTGTGTGTTATAAGTGTAGCACAGCTGCAATAGTGTCCACATTAATGGCTTTGGAAAGTTGTGATCAGTGAACACTTGCAAGTGAATACTGTGATCACCTGTATTTGCAACCCATTGACAATACTATCTGTTCTTTTATCCATCAGTTTGTTCTCTGATATCTATCGGTGACTGACTTCAGTGATAACCACTCATAGCATTTATAACGTTATAATACAATCATTACTTGACTTTTAAACTTTGTTTAACTCATATATTCTTCGATGGAATTACTTTTAACTCTTTAATCAAATCAAAGCTATTATTAAAGTTTTAAAGAATATAATATTTCACTTAATTTAATCACTCATTCGGTAATGTATTGTTTCAAACCTTAAACACACATTAAATTTCTGAATTCAATTAAACACATTTTATCTCAATATACTATTCCTTAAAACTGCACTTATGTTTACTATAATTTTTGGGTAATACCTTAATTTGAGTAATTAACTTATCTTCCAGACTATCAAAATTCAAAACTCTTCTTATTTTTTTGTTTCTCTTTTAATTGCTTTTGTGATTAAAGTCAATCCATTCAAGAGATGCCTAATATATGATTAACGACTTTTGAAATTATGTAATAATTCTCTTCATTTCATACAAAAATGAATAAAAAGAATTTAACTAAAATTGAATTTCAAACTTCTATTGAATTTATTTTTTTGAAACAACATATGATAAAAAAGAGGTTTTGAAACTTATGAGGACACAACTCAATATTAGTACTCATTTTGACATAAATAGGGCGTGTCTTTCAATATTTAATAAATCATTATATTCTTCATTTAACATAACAATCGATGTCAGAGAAGTCAGACTCACAAATGGGGGGGAAAATGAATTTTTTATTATTAATAATAATTTCTTTCATTTTTTAATACTTCTCTCATTTATATCCAATACATGTTTCGGTTTAATGTATTTCAAACATATTATATATTTCGATGTCATTTCATTTGTAGGACTTTTCATATTCTATTGGCGCGACTGCTCTTCGACTGCTCTCCAAATGATATGCATAGGAATCGATTAAATATTAATAATAAGAGTTATTATAAATACCGATAACGTTATAGTAAACTATACGTTAAAAATATATGCATTTTGATTATGTCACTGGAATTTTGTGCTTCTCATTACTCTATTCATTGTTTTCTGTGGTAAAGGCCTTATTGGTTGGCGCTATCAGTGCTATCAGTGTTATAGTGATGTACGCGCAAACATTTAACCGATCGGTTGCAGATTTGGACAACCGGGTTATTTTGAATGTGGGAGGAATAAGGTTTGAAACATATAAGAATACTTTGAGGAAAATCCCGGCCACACGTCTCTCCCGATTGACTGAAGCTCTGGCCAATTATGATCCGGTTCTCAACGAATATTTCTTCGACAGACATCCCGGTGTATTCGCACAAATACTTAATTACTATCGCACCGGAAAACTTCATTATCCGACTAATGTGTGCGGACCTCTTTTCGAGGAAGAGTTGGAATTCTGGGGACTCGACGCAAATCAAGTGAGTATTGTCTTCAATACTATTTCGTTCAATTTTTCTTCAATTAAATGAAGCAACTCTTTTACGCTTACAATCAGAAACTCAGGAGATTTAATACAACCGTCAGACCAATAAAAATCAATTCTCTGATAATCCCATTATTATTAGTATTTTTACTCAATTTGTTGTTTATATGACGAAAGCAAATGATTTATCGTCTGTTCTCTATTATAAGACTAGAAATTAATATAAGAGAAGATAACAATTGAGGAATAAAATTTGCATTTAATATAAGTCTCGGAATACCTCTCAAAAAAATGTCTCTCATTCTTATGTAAATTTCATTAAATTTCATACATTTTTTAGCCCATATTATTAATATGTATATTAAGGCATAAAATATATTCTGTCCATTAATTTGCCTCAAATTTCAAGTTAACACTTAATGTCTGAGAATCCATTAGAAGACGCCTTTAAATCGAGAAAAGTTTCAAAAATCCTTTTAATCAAAAGAAGTTTTTATAAAACTTTAAGAAATTTATAAAATAAAAATTCTGAAAAACTTTTCACAAGCGATGAACAAAAGATTACTTTAAATTGTTTTTCTCTCTTTGAGATAAATATCATAGTTTATATGTGAAAAGTTGTAGCAAGGACAATTCTATATTGATAAATGAATTTATTTCCTATCATTTAGACGATTCATATATTTTTTTAAAGGAAATTTTTAAAATGCCATAAATCTATTGAAGTGATTCTTCTTTTAAGAATAATATAGAAATCAATCATTGATTTCTTAATGATATTTACCCGAAAACATTAAAAATGATTAATATTTATTAATAGAATAACTTGTCTTCTATTTTATCATTAAAGGGTAGTCACAAAAACGTAAATAATTTATTAATTTGAGTATTAACTCAAATATTTAGGTCGAGCCGTGTTGTTGGATGACCTACACATGCCATAGAGACACACAACAGACATTGGCTATTCTGGACACATTAGACCTCGATACTGATAGACTGACCGGCGAGGAAATTGCCAGGAAGTTTGGTCACGAAGAGGAATACATCTCCGGAAGAATGTCCTGTTGGCAAAAAACCAAACCGAAAATATGGTTGTTATTCGATGAGCCTTACAGTTCGAATGCGGCGAAGGTCAGCACCATTTTTAATAAACTTGTATTTTGATTAACATGAATCAATATTGAACCTTGCTACATTTTCATATTATACAAGGCTTTCAATACTAAAGCGCTGTTTATAATAGTGACAGAATAGTTGACATTCGCTGAAGATTTCATGCAATCGATTGATTTTCAATCTTTTGGCTGAGTTTTCAATTTGAATACCAAATGAAACAAACCCTGACTTTTGATTTACTAAAAGAATTGGAAATTAAAACTTCAATTTAAAGAGAAAGGAATCCTTTTATCTTTTCATTAAAAGAAGTAAAACCAAAACCAATTCATTTAATGAAATAAAAATTTTTAGTAAATTAAAGAAAATGATTTATTAATGTTTTTGAGGGCTTTTATGTTGTCCTCAAAAATCCAAACTATATATTAAAGTCTATACTAATATTGAAGTCAGTGTTTGTCAATTGATTAATATTAATGAAATA
>JAQFZL010001516.1:0-10219 GCA_034695685.1 Galumna lanceata | reverse complement strand
TATTTTCTATTTTATAATTTTTTTTATCTCATTCAAATTTTTATCAGTCAAATATCATAAAATTTTGTCCAATCTAATGGCGTTATATTGATAAAGTGAGGAAAATAACAAATTAAATGCCTAAGCTTTTCTCACCGTACTTGGGTTAATCCCTTGGAGTTATCTTGAATTTCAGGAAAGTTACTAGATGAAAATTTTTTATAAATAGTGATGAATATAAAGGTTTTGTGTCAATATAAAGATTCATTTTGAATCAGACCCAAATTTTTTTTAAGATTGGAAAATAAGAAAGACATCATTTAATTAAAAATTGTTTTATTTCATTTTTTCATTTCTATATATTATTTATATCGAAATATAAATTAATATTCAATTGATATTTGTATATAAGAGAACTCGAAAAATTTCTTAAATTTTAGTGTATTCAAGTTTGAATTTTCAAACATTCTAACAAAAGGTATTAATTAAATTTATACTCAATTCATTCAATTCATTTTATTTAATTAAAAAAAAAGTATGCTCAACATTTATTTAAAAATTTTTTTTAATAATTTTCATTCTTATATTGATATTTGAAATCTTGTATATTTGGTATTTAAAGCTATCATTTAATTTGAAAATATTTGAAATATATGTGTTATTAAAGAAAATGAACAAAATGAAATATTGGAATGTTGAAATTAACAAATTGAAATCACGCTATGAAACAACAAAAAGCCTATTAAATTCGATGTTCTTCATTAAATAAACAATGGCTAGTTTAGTCATGATGATAAAAAAATTCATTTATTTTATTAATGAGGATAGAAAAACTTTTAGAAGCGGAAGGCTAGATTAATTATATCAGGGATGGCCAATAGGGAGGGTATTCCGGAATACCCCAACTGGGATCCTAAAATTGTCAAGTTACCCCCCTGGCCTATTGCGCTCGAAAGGTACCACTAACTTGAGCCGGCGCGAAGCCTAAAAGTATTTAAATCCAGTTATTTTAGGATTTTAGGGCTAGCAAAGGCTCATTTTTGAAGTTTTTATTCATTTTTACAAACCGTATTAACAATAAAAAACTTAAAATTTTGATTGAAAAATTGCAAATTTGGCTATAAAACTGAAAATAATAATAAAAACAAAGATTTTTTTATCAAAACTAACCTATAATTCATCAATTTAACATAAAACATCGAAAAAACCATGTTATTTGTCATATTTAACGTTTTTTAGACTTTTTCAAAATACCCCCTCTAATACCCCCCTGGAGATTTTCACCAAAAATCCGGAACTTCACCCCCCTCCCTGAGACCTCAACCTTTGGCCATCCCTGATTTAAAGCTATAATTTTTGATTTTATCATGCCAAATATTTCAAAGCGAGATACCTATTTACCGAATTTGATTGCTTTATTCAAATCTACATTTTATAGCCTTTTGATAGAGACCAAGATCATTCAAATCGGCGAGGTTTGAAAATGAGAATCTCATTCTAAGCATATTAAAGTAAAAGTTTGGCATATTTTTTAGACTCTAATATAAGTTTGTCAAACTTAACATGAACTCTGATTCATGAGATGAAAAAAAGCATAGCGTAGTGACAGAAACCAAGCCCTCACTTAAAGATTAATATAAACTAGAATCCATTCTATAGTTAAAATATATTCAAACAGAATTGTTTAATGAATTTAAAATTTAATTTTATTATAATTAGTTTAATTATTATTAGTTAAATATAATTATATTCAACCAAGAATTCAATGATATCTTACCAACAAATAATTTCATTGACTCAATGATTCAATTAGTTATATATTTTGAGAATCATTGTTGAAAACAATGCAATTGAATCTTTTATCATGCTAATTTAATTGAAATTTTCCAAGTCAAGTAAAAGCTAAAAGGTGTGTTTACTTAGGAAAAATAATTATCACCTACGTAATATTGTAATAATATAAATGTATTGTAAAGAAAACATTAAACTTGCTTCAATAGCCAATTATAAAGTTCAATATTTACTATAACCCTTATTGTTTTAGTATCAGTTTATTTGCGTTAATTGAAGTCTACTTTCAAGAAATAGTTCTTCAAATAAAACACATTAATTGAATTCAACTTCAAAACAGATTTAGTGAAAAATCTCTAAAAACTCACAAGACGTTTACTAACTAGGTAACATTTTGAATAAAGGCCCTCAAGTTGATAAAAAGAATTATACCCTTAAAATCATCATGATCAATTGACTCAGAATCACTGATCAGTTTTTCCTAATGGACATGTCCTAGGCAAAAAATTACCGTTTCCTTAAGTTTGTATTGAAAACTTTAAAATAAAGATTGAATTTAAACTTGAATGTGCAAGATCACTAATAGAACATTAGTAATTTGAAATGAATAAACTATTGTTTTACACATTAGTATTCATTCATTTATACTTTAATACAATGAAATAAATCAATGAAACTGACTCAAGTTTATTCATTTCTTATTACTAAGGGTATCTCTTTATGAAATATTTGGCTAGTAAAAATCAGAAATTGAAATTCAAAATAAACAATAAATTTTAACTTTTGTTTAAAACGCAATATAACCTGAATATTTCAATTGTGAAATCATTGATGAGCATATAAAATAGGGAAAATCAGATTTTCAATAGTATAATTATAAAAAAGTAATACTATTTACAGCTTTATACAGCTCTTACAGCTGTATAATGCAATTTTTATCTTTATTTGAGCTTCAATTTCTAATTTTAACTTGTCAAATATTTTTAAATGAGCATATCCTTTGGCTAAATAACTGCATCGTTCAATTATTCATTTAATATGCTTTTGATAGAGACCAAGATCATTTAAATAGGTGAGGCTCGAAAACGAGAATCTTCTTCTAAGTCTTTCCAACCGGTGAATCATTCTATGAAAAAAGTTTGTAGACGATTAACCGAAAGACAATTGATTGAACGAGATTTGAAGGAAAAAATAATGGTAGTTCAAAATCCAGTGAGCTTTATATAACCTTACCTTACTCGTATTTAAATAACATTAAAAACAGTCACCGCTCGATTTAAGAGAATCTTCGGTGAATCAAAATTTGTGCCTTTAATCAAATTTTATTTATATCAAGTGACTTAATTTTTCATTAAAAATAGTTTTAAACTATATATTCATGATAAAATCAGTAATTTTCAATTAATAATCATTAATCACAGTAGAAATTGAATCAATCAGTTTTATTTTTATAAAAAAACCTTATCTAATTTCTGAACAATTAGTATTAAACTATATTTCTAGAAATTAAAGTTGATTTTCTTCATGTTGCAAACTTTTGTTATAAAATCAGAAAAATACAATTAAGGATAATTACCAGAATAAACTTAATTTTTCGAAATTTAATTTTACCTTTTGTTGAAAATCTTTTATAACTTCAGGAAATTTTTTTATTTTTTCCTCAATATGTAAATATTTCTATGTGCTACACAACTTTCTTGAAATATTTTCTGAAAATTGTTATATTTTTGCAACACTTTAACCATATAATATAATAATTTAAGTCTGAAAAAAATCGAGTTGACTCATGTTTTAATGTCATTTTAAATAAAAGTTTATAAAAAATATCATTTTCAAAGGTTTTTATTTATATCAAATGTCACTTTTATTGTATTGTCATTCAATTTTGTGTCTTAAATCAAATTTTTACTTGTAAAGGAAATAATTCGTAGTCACAAATATTTATTAACAAGAACATGCCTACACTTATATAAATTCGCTTAAATCGAGCAACATTTACATTACAAGCCCATAGAAACGGTCGATGCAGAGAATTTTTGGGTATCATATCCAATTTTATATACTGATATCTTATATCGTGTGGTCACTGTAATCCAAATTCAAAAAAACCAATAACTAATAAAAAGGTCTTATGGAGTGCTATAACATTAAAACAATTGGAAAATTGTCTTTAGGTGAATCTTTCGGTCAATCATCTCAGATTCATCTGTAAACCTTTTTCATAGAATGATTTACTTATATATATCATTTGTATATTAAACTATGTGTTTAAACTTATGGTTGGCATTAAATTAGCCATTTATGTATTATCTAAACCCTTGTAACAGTTACGCACATAAACATCATTAGACCAAATTTTTTATTTGGCGCTCTTTTAAAAGCATTTCATAACTATTTTCCCAATTAATCTTTTAATTGTTATATAGATTTTTTGAATGAAAATAATAAGTAAAATTTGTATTGAATTTTGAAATAAAATAAATAAGAGATTTCCAAGGATTTCAAAATAAAGTGTATTTTCCCTTAAAGTCGATCAATTCATTCATCACTTTTATATCTCTTCTGTTTGTTTAAAATGTTTTTACACTCTTTCTAAGAGTACACAGAATTCCGAAAAAGAAAATTATTTTCAAAAATAAGTGATAAAATGAGTTAAATTTTTAATTAATATTCAATTTTTCAACACTGATTTCTATTAGACTTGATATCTGTTATAATCTGTTTTTTTGTCTATAAAATATCAAAGTTTTTTTACAAAGTATGGACTCTATCTTCCAATCCGATGCCTATACTGTATATTGAAAATACACTATGTGAATTTGTTGAATAAAATGGGAAAGTTTTCAGCCTTTTTGCAACTGATGAATAATCGAGCAAAAATAGAAATAAACATGCTCATTGAATGAAATTATTGTTGGACTACTCATAGTTGAACGAAGTTGATAAACATAACACTATATTAACTTGTAAATTACCTTGCTTACTACAAAGCAATAGTGTTCTATGGAAAGAAAAATGATTATGATATGTTTAAGATTATGAGAGAGAAGTATTAAAGGATAAGTTCTTTACGTTTTGGTTTTTTAACGATCTCTTCATTATTGTGACTGACTTCAACTTAAGACAGAAGTAGCGAAAAACAACTTTGCAGGTCGACCTCAATCCTATTTCGGTAAACTAACCAAAATCATTTACTTCATAGCAGGCTGTTCCAACTGATCATAAACTTTACTGATTCTCTAGTTCAAATAAAACGTAAAATATAATAGAATTTATATAGAAGTCAATGTTTTCTAAAATTAAGTTTATTTTGTATGATATTATGGACTTAACTAGTTAGTTTTCATGAACTTCACCTAAATTATAATTGAAAACATGAAAGTAAATTATTAACATGAGGCACAGCCTGCTTTAAAGTATTATATTCATAGGAAATGCTTTAAATAATGATCAGAGCCGTGCTTTTCATGGAATACCGATGATTTTATGGATAAATAGAATATCTGAAGAAACATTTTAACAAACAATTCACTCAATAAAAATTAGAATAGCAATCCTTTATTGTTCCATATTTTTCAGATATTGATTAAAATTCATAAATTAATAAATAGTCCATATTTTCAAATTTTTATATATTTTCCTTAATAAAAAAACTTATGAACTGCATGGTTAATTCCAGTATTGTGATTGGATTCATTCAAAAAAAATTATAAAATCAGGTTAATTTTGAGGTCTTACTATCTTTTGTTAGTTGTTTTAAATAACATTTTCATTATATTAAAAATAAATTTTCTGAATTGAAAAAACTGTATAAAAAGCGCCTTGATTAGACTATAAATCTAATTATTCACACCTGTATGTAATTTTTTAACTATAATTTGTTTATATTTATGTATATTCAAAAATGTTAAATTTTTGAATTTATATATGATTCATATTTTGTTGAGTTTTATTCCATGAATCCATACATATTTTAGATATTTTTAGTCCATACAAAGCATGGCTCTGGCTGTATACAAAGATGTGATATTCCCTAAATTTGGACACGAATGGGAAGCACTGAGAAGAGTTAGACATTCGGCAGTTGTGTATGAAATGATAAACTTATTAATTTATTTTATTTCTAATGTGAAAATCAATTTTTTAGTAGATTCTCAACTAATGATTTACTGCTGTATTTTGCGGCCGATTGTGTCGACAAAAATATTAAATCAATAATAGTAAAGGAAGGGCTCATTAACGAAAATGACTCTGTAAATTATATCTATTTGACCTTCCTCAATATTTTTAATGAAAATGCCTTTGGAATTAAGTAATTTATTAAACATTGTATCAATTGGAGTTGGGACCCAAATACAAATTATTAAATTTTATAACAATTTAAAATTATAATCATTTATTTTAACTACTTTCTACTTTAAATGAACAATTGTTAAGTTTAAAATCAAATAAATTCTAAGATTTTAAGCCAATTTTAATTTATCAAGTTAATAATCTATGTTTGAGATGGCCAATTGTTTGGTTCAGGGTTGGAAGTTATTTTGTGTGGGATTTAAAGAAACCTATTTGTCTCTAAAATAGGTAAAATCTAACTGGAAATGTTCATCAGAAAAATAAAACATAAACTGATTTAAGTATGAGAACATATTTTTAAAATTATCATATCTATCAACTGAATGGTTTGATGTTGAATATTTGACACCTCTTCATAAATCAAAAGCTTTTATAATGATGAACTATTGATTTTATTTTGAAATCAAACAAATATTTCAAATAATTTTTAATATTTAATTAAATTGAAAAGTAAAACAATTTTCAATCATTAACTTTTTAATAAAAAAAATTGAATTTTAATAAAAACTACTTGATGTATTTCAAAAATCAATATTTTTAGCAATTGAATATAGTGAATTAATGAAAAAAATTCTAAATTTTTATCAGAAAATTATTGTTCTTTGACCAGGGATGTAGAAAAGAGTAGATTTATTGAAAAACAATTGTCTTAAACGGCAAAACCAGCCAAAAGTTCACCTGAAATAAACGTTCTAATAGCATGAACATCACTGATCTTTGACTCAAACAAACATGGTTTATTTTACTAAAATGAACAATTTTCCTTTAGAAGAACATCTATGAAAAATGCTTCAATATAAGGTATATAAGCCCATTAGAAATTGAATATTTAACAATCTTTTAAATTACTTATTGAAATATTTTTTTAAAACATTCATGAATTATATCGAGAAATAATTCTGGATGATTTATCATATTTATCAATAAGTATTTTTTAATAAAATACTTAATAAAACATTTGATACAACTTTATTATTTGTAACCAAGCACATTTAAGTAAAAGTCATCAATATTAATTCTGGGTATTCTGGTGATAAATTTAATCCTAATATTGAAGAAATACTCTGATCATTTTAATTGCAATCTCACCTTAAAATTTATCATTTCATTTATCAATGAAAGAACAAAAATAGAGAAGTTTTAAATAGAATTTTTATATAATAAATAAAATAAGTTCTCTCTTATCAAATCAAAAGATTTTCAACTTAATAATTCATTGTAATAAATAAAACTCTTTGAAAAACATACAAATCATTGTTAATAATTCTCATTTCATAAGATCCTGTCATGAATTGGTGAAACCGTTATAATATAAATTGATTGATTGAGACAACAATCATATATAATAACACATCATTAAAAAATCGAATTAAATGATTTGTTGAATACTCTTATTTCAATATATATATAAAGATAATTTTCTTCAGAATTTCATTATTCTTTGGGAAAAATATTTGTATTCATTAAAATGAAATTTATTATTGTGTTAACAATACTTGTTGTGGTATTTCTTAGTGATGCTACGGCTCAAACACCTACACCTTCTGGAGGTGGTGGCAGTCCCACTTCACCACCATCTGGAGGTGGAGACGGTCCTACTCCTCCACCATCTGGGGGAGGAAGTGGCCCAACCCCTCCATCAGGAAGAGGAGGAGGTGCTGGAGGAAGTATTTCTGCTGGTGGAGGTGGCAGTGGACAGGCCAGTGCTTCAGGTCAGGGAGGTGGTGGCGCACAAATCAAATGGAAGTAATGGTTGTCCTCGTGGAATAAATTAAATATATTTTGTTTTCTCGAAATCGAAGTTTGATAGCATAATAATTATGTCAAAATTGTGTCTTTTATTGAAACTAATTTATCTATTCGACTTGATTTAAATAAAGTTCATTAGCATTTATTTTTTTTCTTATTTTATTCTTAAAATAAAATTATTCAAGAAGAATTAGTTTTTTCTTATCATTAATTTGTCTTGTTAGAAAAAATAATTGAAAAATAATTTCAATGGAAAATTTTTTTCAAAATTATTAATTCAATAGAAGTAACAAAACAGACAATAACCACAAATAAAGCCATAAATATATCATTTGAATAACTTTTAAAATAATCAAAAGTTTTATTTTACCGTAATGACTTCATATCAGATTGAAGATAAATAGATCAATTTTTTTCATATGTCAAAAATCAGGTACAGGTCTTTTTCATAGCAACGAAGAAAAAGAATGAAAAAAATAGCAGAAAAGAAATAATAAAAGAAAATTTGATTGAAAAACTGTAAATAATAGAAAATATTTAAAAAAAATATTAACCTCAAAGATGGCCTAAGTAGGAATTCAGCGAGGAAGTGGTTACTTATTTTCGTCTGGACAGGGAAGGTTTTTGGGCTATTCCCCCTGAGCCGCGCGGAAGTGAGGTGTATAGCCCTAGAATTTTTAAAATGTCTTAAAATGAAATTTAATGATTTTTTTATGTTTTTAGCTTGAATCTAGTTTAACTAACTTGAATCAAACTGGATCATATTTATGATCATTTCCACTTTAATTTTACTTATAATACTCAAAAAATTAAGTAATTACAAAAATTTTGCAAATTTATTGAAGAATTTCAGCCTTTAATTTAAGCTTAAAACTGTAAATTTGAGCTTAAATCGGTGTTTTTTATGATCAACTTTAAAATTACAATATTCTATTAATTTTTCCCTTTTTTTCTTCCAATTCACTGTTTTTATGAACATTAAATTCTGAAACAAAATTTTAAGAACGATATCTCGAAAAATCCTTGAATTAATTATGTTAACATTAAACGTGATATATGATTTGTATATAATAATATGATCTATTATTTATATGTATGTAATAAAATATATTATAATGAAATATTTTCCAAATGTAACTCTTTGTTTACCATCAAAAACCTAACTACTCGATATATTATAAGTTATAATTTATAACATGTTAATTTTCATATAAATTAAAAGTAGTTACTCATTCGCTATAATTCAAAACATTCCCATCTGAGATGATCTTTAGGGGAATGGACTTCCACAATACTCCAAAGAAGCAAGAATTCCTCGAAATATTCTCAGGCTTTCCGGTCTCATAGGACTTTTTCCCCAACTTTAGCTAGCTCAAATTTTCCAAATTTTGATGATAACTTTATTTGATTTCTGTGAAAATATAGATTCCTTTTAAAACCTAAGTAAGGCGATTAGAAAAGTGAAGAAAAAGTGCAAAGAAAATTTGATCTCTCAACTATCATTACCAAGTACATCAAAATCATGCGCCTTTTAGAAATATATGAGAATGAAAAGTTCACAATTTTGACACTATGTTAAATTAAAATCAAAAGTTAAAGTATGTTGTTTCAATGTAAATTTTCTATACTATTTGATGAATAATGACATAAGCGATGTTTTTCAGGTAAATAATTATTTTCCTTGATATCGCTAATCAATTTAATAATCAATATTTATTCGAATCACATCAAATGAGTTAATTTTAGAGATTTTCATTCTAACTGTATCCAACAAATTGGGTTTAATAAATCAACTTCATTTACTAATTCAATTTTTCAAAAATAATTAAATTTGGAATAACTTGAAAAAAATTTTCTCTGGAGAATTAAAAAAAATTCTTCAAGAAAAATATAATTAAAATTTAATCCTTGTATTATTCCCATTAAATTTCTGACTCTTATTTGTTTGATTGAAAGTGAAACCACTTGAGTCATGTGTTATGACAAAAACCTCTCTATTATTGATTTATACTTACATCAAAAAAGAACTTTTTGTGACGTAACACTATATTTAAAAAAGGATTTAGTGGCGCAAAGATCCTCTTCAATGTAAGTGTCCATGAATTCAGTGACAATAGTTTTTAAACCAAATTTTTTCAAGTTCAAGATCAATTTTTTTATATTCAATTTTAAATTTGTAGTAAATCTAAAATGAATTACTTAAAACAAAGATTTCAGATCTTGAGATGAGAAACCATACAGTAAGCCGAAGATTGATGTTATTATAATCTTTCAACAATATTAAAAACATTTCATTCGTTAATTATATATTTGTTATCGAATATATATATTTATTATAATGTGTAAA
>JAQFZL010001515.1:0-10219 GCA_034695685.1 Galumna lanceata | reverse complement strand
TAATCTAGGTCACATCTATTTAATATATTTTTAATAAAATATATCATAAATTTATGATTTTTTTTGAAATCTTTGATAAACTTTTCAAAAAATGAAAAGAATTCTTCAAATTCATAGAATTGTAGTGTTTTTG
Source organism: Galumna lanceata (assembly GCA_034695685.1). Taxonomy (NCBI): domain Eukaryota; kingdom Metazoa; phylum Arthropoda; class Arachnida; order Sarcoptiformes; family Galumnidae; genus Galumna; species Galumna lanceata. Next base: position 10,086 of record JAQFZL010001515.1, on the reverse strand, counting down.
TCGTTTCCTTCGACATCATCTCAAATAAATGGCAAACTTTTGACGCTTTCATTAAAATCCATTTAAATAAAACAAATTTATATAAAAAAAAATAGTTATAAAGTTATCCAGTTATTAGACATCAAATATGAGTATAATATTCAAGATATTTGTTTTATCACTTGGATTGGAATCAATTAATTGCTGTCAGTAATTCTTAAAAGGATTCAAATTATTTAAAAGAGTTTATTTACAGACTTTCCATTTCAAGGATTTTCACCAAATCATGGATATAATACGGGCTTCAAAAAAAGTTGTGAATATTTTAAAAATGGTTTTATTTACCGAGGTCCATGCATAAGTAAGTGGATCACATCAACTTTTGGAATAACCTTTTATATTGATTATCTTTTATTAAGATAAAAATAGCCATTATGTTAATCCTGTTCACAACAAACCTCGTTATAAACCTGGCAATCATTTCCCTAAACGTAAGTTTACTTTTTTATTTTTTGAAATATTCGGTAAAAGTTTTCATTCATTTTCTAATAATTTCTAATAAATATTAATTGAATTTGAAATATTAGAGGAGTATAACGAACATCAAAATTCAGAGTTTTACTCTCCGTGTGTCACAACTGACAGTTTGAATGGATTTTGTCGGTCACCCGCCTATTGTTTCAGTCAATATGACGATATTGAACAGTATCTGCAAAATCGATGCAAACAAAACAATGGTTTAGTAGGGATTTGTTGTCCGACTGTTATTCGAGAACCGTCTCATCATTACTGTAAGCTTTCATTTTTTTATAAATATTTTTTACTCCTAAACTGTTTTCAGTGCCCATCAGAATTCCAATACCAATCGAACCCAAAATTGATTTGGATATCGACAAAAGAGATATAATTAAATCTGCGGCACAGGGAAAGAAAATCATCAAAAGACAATTACAATTTGAGAAAGAACTAGTACGAATAGGTCAGTACAATTATCATTAACTATTCAATTTTACATTCAATTAAAAATGGACGCCATAAAAATATCCATAAATCTTGAATAATTCAAAGAATTGAGATAATTATACTCTTTAAAAACTGACATCCATATCATGATGAAAAAATTTTAACTTTGTCAATTTTTATAAAATACCATGATGAATAGTCACATATTGAAGTTAAGCTGAATTATTATTTGATAGTATTATTATGAGATGTTAAGTGGGGGGAGTTTTTAAAGTTTATTTTCAGTTATTTTTGAAAACAAATAAACTAATTTTAATGCCTTTTATTTAGAAATTAAGAGAATATTCTGACTTAACTTTTTTTTTTAATTGTAAATCGATTTCAATCTTAATCTCAAAATAATTACTTAAGATCTCTTTTGGGTAATTTTTTGTGTCATATCTCTATATTTTTATTATATAATTATATCATTAAAATTGAAAAGGATTTTTCCAAAAACACAATTCAATGGAATCATATCACCAAGCATTTTTTGGACCCAATGATCCTGAAATTCAGAAAATAGCCCTGGATGGTTTGGTTGCTTTAGAGACAACACTTCAAATCGCAAAAAGGTTTAATAATTTTTTTAAATATTTTGTTGATTAAACAAGAATTTAAGATATAAATTGGATGCGACCCAAGCGCGGGACGGACTCCAAGCGTTTAGTTTATACGATACTCCAGTTTCTAATCACTGCCCGAAAATCCCGATTTGTGACCGAAAAACCAAATACCGAACAGCAGACGGCAGTTGCAATAATTTCGATTATCCTCTTTGGGGAAAGTCATTGACTCAGTTCATAAGACTAGTGCCGCCCAGTTATGCCGATGGACTCAATGAACTGAGAGTATCAATTGATGGCGGACCACTTCCCGGGCCCAGAGAAGTCTCTTGTAAAGTATGTTTATATTTCAATATAAATGCATTAATTTATTTGAACCAAAATTAGCTTGCTATTGATGTCGACCTTCCAGACAAAAAGTTTTCATTGCTTGTGATGCAATGGGGACAGGTATGTATGTCCTCTATGTATGACAAACACAATTAAAACTAATTTCGAATCGCATTTTAGTTCATTGACCACGACTTGACTCTAACGGCATCGACTCGAGGTATTTGAAGTAGGGTTTAAATTTGACAATTTATTCATTGGATTGACAGCTGCGTCGGGCGAGGGTTTGGAATGTTGTAATGAAACAGCACTTCGGGAGACAAGGATCCGTCACCCAGCATGCAAACCAATAATAATCCCTCGCGACGACCCTTTCTATAGTCGTCACAATCACTTTTGCAATAATTTTGTTCGAAATGCCCCTGGACCTAAATATGACTGCAATTTAGGTGAACATCAATTCAAAATCAATTGTTGATGTTTTAATTATTTGTTTATTTAGGATATCGCGAACAAATCAATACATTAACGCAAATAATCGACGGTTCAATGGTTTGTAAACCGTAGACATACTTTTTCAGACATTTACCAATCGTTTACTTTAGGTCTACGGCTCGACCGAAGATAGAGCCAGATTTCTAAGAAGTTTTAGAGATGGTTTACATTGTTTTTATTAAAAAAAATTAGCCTCACTTTCTATTTTGACAGGACAACTAAGAATCAGCAAGGTCAATAATTTGGAATTCTTGCCATTCGATGATCCTGGTCAGAATAGATCTGATGAGTGCGCTATTCCTACGAATCTTCAGAGAAATCGTGGATACAAATGTTTTGTTGGAGGTTTGATCGATATATCCTTTATTGTTATTATTATTATTATTATTATTTATTTGTGAAAAATACAAAATTATATTAATATTTTCATATAAAGATTTTAATTATTTTTTTCCAAAACTTACTCTAAAATATCAAAAATTTATTGAAATGATTGAATCGTTAAAATGGAAAATTATTTTTTAGGAGATGTAAGAGTTAACGAGCAAACTGGATTGACCATGCTACACAATGTATTGTTAAGGTCAGTTTTACTAATACTAATGTTCGCAAATGCTTTTATTATTCATTTTGTTTTTTAGAGAACACAATAGAATCGCTAAAATCCTTCAGGACTTAAATCCAGGTATAAATTATTAATCATATTTTTTAAAATTTAATTTTGATTAACAAATTTGTAAAAAACTAAACATTATTATATCAATATATTTAAGCAAAAACTCAACAAACTTTCAAAATAATATCTCGATTATTGATATATTGACAAAACTCTAGCATTAAATTTATAGTATTTTAACACAAAAAAAACGAAAAACATTTTATAAGTTTTAGAAATGACTTAAATTAGTTATATTTTATGAATATATTTGAAAAGATTAATTAAAATATGTTTAATAACTCCGATATTATGTTTGATAGGAGTCAGACAGGAGTCGCCAGACTTTTCAAATGAAAGCATTAAAAGTATTTTAAGTTTCTTTAGTCTAAAAATAAGACTTCGATTAAAAGTTTACTTTTAATTCTTTTAAAACTTTTGAAACGATTTTTAATTATTTTCTTTTGATTATTAATATATTTTTTATTGTTTTCATTGTTTAGTTTCCATTTTTATAATATATTATTTCTAAAAACGGGTCAATTATTTTAGTTTTAATGAAATCAATTTTTAAAAAAATTTGCAATTTTTCAAAACTTTCCAAAGATTTCAAATAATAATAAAATTTTTAAAATGTTTTTTAAATATAAATGAAACGATTAAAACATTTTCAATTAAAGTCAAAATGAGTTCAAAATATTTTCTCTTAAGGTTTCAACAAAAATAACAAAATTTTAACATTACTTAAGAGATGAAATCATTAAATAATAAAAATACATTCATTTAAATACCAAGTACTTTAAATATTAACATAATTCATAATATTCTTAAATAAGAAAAAAACTATCTAGCTACAAAATTAATCAATTTTTATTTATTGATTATTTCCAAAAAAAAAGTTATTCAAATAATTATTGCAAAACAATAGTTTGAAAAGAAATAATGAAAACAATAGTAACTAAAGTGTATTTGTATAGATTGGAACGATGAGATAATATACCAAGAAACAAGAAGAATAATTGCGGCACAGATCCAATTTATTACATATAATGAATGGATGCCTCTAATTTTAGGTAAGGATTGAGCAATAGTTAAACAAGGACATTTTAATAATTTATATTAATTTATATAAAAGGAAGAAAAGTAATGAAAGAATTCAATATATTTGTGCGACCAAAAGGATATACTTATGATTACGACCCATCCATTAATCCCGGAATTTTCAACTCATTTGCGACAGCAGTCTATAGGTTTCATTCATTAATTCAGGTTTGTTTCAAACATAGATAACCAATAATTATGGTTTAAATGCAATTTATCAGTAATTTTTCAAATACAGGGTCTTCTCAGATTGTTAAACAACCAGGGTCAAGTAACTCAGACAGTTCAGTTGCGAAAACATTTCAACAATCCTGAAATAATGTATAGAAGAGGTGCTTACGATGAATTTCTCAACGGATATACAGGAAATCCAACTCAAACTTTCGACCAATTCTTTACAGAAGACGTCAGTTAAAGACATTAATACTATTAAATGAAATCTTATTATACGTTTGAATACATTTTTAGATAACTAATCATTTATTCCAAGAAGAGAACACCACATTTGGAATGGATTTAATTGCACTCAATATTCAAAGAAGTAAGACTTCTAACAACTAAATGAGACAAAAATAAATAATAAATAATTCTAAGAATACTATTAATAAGAAATAACTGAATGACTGACAAACAAATCACTTATTGCTGTTATTTTCAAATTATAGGTCGAGATCATGGATTGCCCGGATATAGCGCCTATAGAGAGGTTTGTGGGTTACCTCCCATTAAAACTTTCGAAGAATTAGACCAAGTGATGCGTCCTGGGTCAGCACAGCTCATGGCAAAAGTCTATCGGTTTGTAATATTCAATCAAATGATTGCAACAAAATTAAGTATCGATTTAAAGATACGTTGATGACATCGATCTATTCATTGCTGGCAATCATGAAAAGGCATTACCCGACGGTGGAGTTGTGGGGCCAACGTTTGCATGTATTTTGGCAGAACAGGCCCGAAGGAACAAACGTATTATTCAATCAATTTATCTTAACTTTAATCTTAAATTAAATGTTATTTTCACTGAAAACAGTCGGCGATCGGTTTTGGTTTGAAAACGGAAAAATGATTCACTCATTTAGTGAAGGTATGACTTCTGGTTTTTTTTACAAAACCAGTCGTTGTTTAGTCAAATTGTCTCAAATGATCTTTTTATTAATGAATTGTTTTGAACTACAGCACAACTAAATGAGATCCGAAAGTCAAGTCTAGCGAGTCTTATATGCGATAATAGTTATAAAATTGAGAGAATGCAAGCATTGGCTTTCCTTCAGCCCACAGAATGGTATGTTTCCTATGTTTCCATTTGTTTAAAATAGTTTATTAAGATTATCTGAACAACAATTTTAAATACCTCATCAAATGATTAAGTTTTAAGTAATTATACGATTATATGATTTAAAGTTATTTTATCGTAACTCAAATCAATGACTGAATGACTGAACCGAAAAGTGATTTTCCCTTAATTGGAGGCAATTTGATTGTGACCTTGACTTCCAACAGAAATAATTTGATCATCACTTAAATATGATTTTCTGACTCAAGTAAAACAAGATTTTTAATAATTTGAATCAATGCGTAAACTAGTCTTTTGACCCAACCGTTCACTGCAATCATCTCTGTTTGCAATTAATCGAAATATATTATAATTGACATAAAAATACTTATTTTCTTCGTTTCAAACATTAATTAGAATTCAAACTTTCATTAATTTCGATCAATTTTACTGTAAATACATTTATACAAAATATCATAATTCAAACCATAATTCAAATCTTAAGACTTAATGTATTTTAAATTTTCATTTTAGGAATCCCAGAATCGACTGTTCAAAAATAACCAGGATGGACTTGAAATATTGGAAAAATGAAAAGGTTTGGGTTCACTGATTTCCAGGATTTCATCCAATAATTCTTTTATTCAATTGTAAACTTTCGCCAAAAATAAATGATTAAAAATTACCAAAACTTTATAATAAATCATTTTTGACGCAAAGTTTTACTTTTAATTTTATTTAAGGATTTATTAAACTTAGAATAATCGCAAACATAGTTGTCATTTAATATTGTAAACTTATCTTGCTTACAATGATTTTTATGAGTAGGGCTAATTTGCTCATTGAATGATAACGTCGTATAAAATGAACTACTTTTGGTACTCTGTCTTTCTGTCTTTTTTATTCGTGGAAATTGTAATGAATAAAAAATAATAATATGATTAAAGAGTGAAAATTATTGTAATTCAAACGTTTCGTACAATTATAACAAAAGACGAAATTGTTTTGAGTTCAGTAAATAATTTAAATTTTGTCCATTAATTCATATTTCAGATAAATTTTATAATTTTTTTCTTCGTTTAATTTGTTTCGTTAGAAATAGACCGAAGAGACTCTTTTTTTTAGTAAAGAATAGAGTATTTAATTAAAAGAATTAATGAAAAATTGGGAAAAAGTGATGACACAAATAAGGCTTTTTTATTATTCGGTATGTATTCAGGAATTGACTGAACAATGAAAAGATATTTTGCACAAAAACCTATATCTCGAGTGTAAAACTAGTGATGAATCTTAAGGTCAATCGCTTTATTTAATATAACAATACCTGAAACGAACCGAAGGACACGGAATAGAATAATATTGAGTCGGATTTCACTCACTGTCGAACACGAATGACTCGAGGAGTGGCACAACTCCTCTTGTTTTGGATGCGATGCCTTCAATGGCACTTTGCAGGTGAACAGTGAACCTCCTGTTTTGCCATTTGTAGGTCGTCTCTTAGGCGGAGAATCACCAGTAAATCAGGTCATTGAGACACAAACTGACAAAAGTCTTGAAGATCTCAAAGCCTTCAAATCAAAAATTGTGTTTTACATCAATAAAAGTTAACTTTTATTATTTTATTCCAATTTTATTATTATTTATGAAATTCAGTTAAAAATTGATTGAAATGTTATTTAATAATAATAATCAAAAATATATGTTTTAAGTAATGTTTTTCTGTTAAACTTATTGAGTAAACATAACATAAAGTAATTAAAGAATCGGATGACTTGAGTTTAATGACTTTTATAATTATTGTTTGAAATATCGACAAAATTGAAAAATTACTCCTTTTATATTAGTGTATATAAGTATATGAAATATATTATTGAATGTATTCGTGTTTAATATTCAACTGAAATATTTAGAATCAAATTCTAAAAAATATAATTAATAATATTTATGACTCCATTACTCCTGCGATCATATAATTTAGTTTTTGATAATTTGGTTCGACTTTTAAATTGGATTTTCAAGTTATTAGAGTCTGGAATCAGTCTTTCTTAAGAATCACTTATAGATTGAGTATATATTCATAACCGGATCGAAAGAGGGGACAAATAAGGGAGAGCTAAAGTCGGTCATCCGCTCACACATCAACTCATCCATAGCTCTGAATTGTTATTCTTGTATTTTGTTCGAAAAGTCGATTCTAATGAAATGGGAAAATCTTTAAAAAATTTCAAATTATTATTACAGTGTTTTTTGTAATGCGATTAACAGCCATACGCCAGACCTGGCGTTTGGGACTGTACCTCATATTCCATCTGTTCTGGTGTATATATTCAGGTAATTGTGATGACATTGATTACCAACTTTTCAATCAATGAGTGATTTCATGTCAAAAGTGTTAAAAATCTAACGGTATTACATCTAAACAGGGGATGGACTCAAAATTAGACCAAAAGTATGCAAGAATGCAATAGGAGAAGATGGAACTTGCATGTTTGTCTGGGAGTGCATTAAGACTGAGGGCAAACATCTTGGCACTTGCAACGATGGATTTCTATTTGGCAGTTGTTGTGGACATAACGAAACATTTAATTCAATCGATCAGACAATAGTTCACAGCACTCAACACAGTTCTCAATCTACAAATTTCTGGGATAAACCCTCAACGAGTTCTGTCATAAGTTCTAATCATAACAATTGGAATATTCACTCGACGACTCGCCCCACAACCACCAGCACAAGACTCCCAACAACGACAACCATTTCTACAACACCTTTTCCTAAGTCAACGAAACCGACAAAACCTTTTTTAAAGCCCACAAAACCTGAAATTGTTTTAAATAATTCGACAGAATTTAGTGTCAATAGTGTTGTGTCCAGTGATAGCACATCACAACTGTTACCGTCATCAATAGCGAAGCCTTGGCCCACAGCGCCTAGTCCCATTCATGGTAAATCATATTTATCTTAATTGATTTCCATAATAATCCGAAAATTAATTGGTTGTACTTAACAACAGCCCAAGTCTGGCCCATCCAATCGAATTCCCCCTCAAATGTTTTGCACACTTTTCGACCCCCAATTTTCTCCATATTTTCTACTTTCCGACCGCCGCCGGGATCTTATGTGAGACCGACATTTAAACCCCCAATAGTTGTTCGGCCGACGAATATATATCAACATATTTACAATACCCGGAGCACAACCACTTCAACACCAATTAACATAACGACAACATTTGCCACAACTTCAGCTTTCAGTCCAACGACTGCACCGACCATTACAACCACCACAACGACGACAACTGTTCCCATGACAACTAAAAGTCCACAATTGGGACAGACTTTAAACACAATAACTTCAAGTTTGGTTTCACCAAATTATACAAAACGGCCGTTCATTTCGAATAGGGGTTTGTTTTGTTTGTACTGTTGTCTCAAAAAAGTTGCAATAATTGGCACTAATTTCTAAAATTGATTTCAATTTGAATAATGTTTAGCTCAATGCGGTGTCTCTCAACTAATGCCACAAACTAAAGTGGTTGGGGGCAAGAATTCGGCATTTGGTGCCTGGCCCTGGCAGGTATGTCAACCATATTTATTCATTTAATAATTGGTCTGATATTTATAAATATTGATTAACCGATTAATTACTTAATAGGTATCTGTTAGGAGGACATCATTTTTTGGTTTTTCGAGTACTCATCGGTGCGGGGGTGCGATTCTCAACAATCAATGGATCGCTACTGCGGGTCACTGTGTCGATGAGTAAGTCTTTTGTCATTTATTACAAATGTTTGCAACACTTCTGGTTTAATGGTGTGAAACCAATAATAAATCATTTGTTTTTTATAGTTTGTTATTAACACAAATTCGAGTTCGTGTCGGAGAATACGACTTTTCCAGTACTTTAGAGCCTTATCCTCACATAGAAAGAGGAGCCAAGAAAAAAGTGGTGCACCCACATTACAACTTCTTCACATATGAAAATGATTTGGCACTCGTCCAGTTGGATGAACCCATAGACTTTCAACCACATATCGGACCTATTTGTTTACCACCCGAACACATTGACCTCCTGGGAAAGAACGCCACTGTCACAGGTTGGGGACGTCTAAGTGAAGGTGAGTTCAAAAGTTGTTTTCATATTTTTTAGTTCTTATCTTAAGTTTTTGTAAATATATTTTGTTTAAAGAAAATTATTCAAAATTTCAAACAAAAATCAACTTTTGTTTTGACTTTGATTTTAGTGTTTTATTGAAATGAAGTTTTCATACATTTTTTGACTTTCTTTGAAATTCTGAATTTAAACAGTGATTCAGTCCTAAGAAAATCTATTTAATAATTATATCGATTTTTGACTCAAAATTTATTCTTTTTTAAAGTTAATTGAAAATTTTTGCTACATTATGTTCTTGTTCAAATTCATGTACATTTCATGTTCATTGATCATTTATCATTCATAACCCTTGACATATAAAAATTAAATAACTTATATTTCTGGTATTTTTTTATGAATTGATATATCCCGGGGTCTAAAACGAATATAATTTATATTATTTTTATTTCAATTTGTTATTACATCAAAAGATGAGTAATTAATTGATTCGTTTTATTTTTTGGCCTCATTTTGAAATCCAATGAAATGATGAAATGGTGACCAAATTATTTCTTAACAATAAATTTGAGGCC
>JAQFZL010001514.1:0-10224 GCA_034695685.1 Galumna lanceata | reverse complement strand
AAATATTAAGAATCAATTTTGAGTTTAAAATATGAAATATATTTTTTGAATTTTAATTTAGTGTTTATTAATATATTATTTTATAAGATTATATATTTTGCTTAAATTAATAAATATCATTAAAATAACATAATATTAATTGAAAGGTCTTAATTAGTTTTAGAATAAATATATTTAAATAGAAATCATTAATAATTTTTAGAAAAATTAATATGATTTGCAAATACTCTCCAAATAATAGTGAAACACATTTATTCATTGTTTTGCTTAGTATTCATTGTTTCTAACAAGTATGGTATTTTGGTAAACCCTCTTTTTTTGCCATTCCTTATTATAAAGAGTAATACGTTTTTAATTTACATTTCATAAAATTTTGAAACCAAATGGACTCATACGATATCAGTGATACCGTTGAGAACTAACAGTTTGACTAATTATTTATCTAATTATTATCGATTGCCTTCAAAACTTGATTAGATTTTAATTAATGACCCATCAATTATTTCATAGAACTTTTAAGTATTAAAACATACTTTCCCCCCTGAGATCGAGGACATTTAACATCTCTTCATTTTAGTTAAGTTAATGACATTCATTGGTCAGTTAAATAGTATAGATTCTATTATCTGACATAACAAATAGGGGATGTATTACGTTTTACCCCCTTTAGAATCGAAAAATCGCCAAAATACCCACTAGAATGAGCGCTTAAGGACCCCCTCAGAGCCGGCTCCGATTTACCAAATTTTGTTTAAAATTTATGATTTTTTTCAACCAAAGTTTGAAATAGAAGTCTTATTTTTGATATATTTAGTAAAATAAAGGCTAAAATGGTTTATTTTAAAGGTATTTTTCAACTATTGAAAGCAATATAAGAGAAAAAATAGAAAATTTTGCTTATAATTCATTAAATTAAGTTCATTTGCATCAGAATTAGTCTATAAATCATTATTTTAACTAAAAACAACAACAAAAATCATTTTGAGCTATTTTAAGGCTTTTTTCAAAATACTCCCTCCCTAGACTAAAATGCCCCCTAGAGTAAAGAACAAAATACCCCCTAATACCCCCTAGAGTCGAGACTTTTGCCATGTCAGCTATTATAGAATTTCTAAAGAATCTATGCTAACAGTTATAGAGTCTATACTAAAGACTCTATACTATAGAGTCTATAGTATAGAGAAATGAACTTGATACAACGAATAGGGTCATCAAGTTATAAAAACTATTAATGGGTATAATTTTTAAATGAACTTGATAATGATTGGTAATGATTTTGGAGAATATAAATTTTTAGGGCATTTTTTCTACATTTTTCTTCGACTTAATTATAATTTATTATTATTTGAGTCTCTCTCAGTTGGAAAATGAACTTAATATCATGAACTTCACGAAAGCAGAGATAATTATCGTAATTCAATGATATTATTGAATACATTAATTGACTTAAAGTAATCCCAAACAAATTATTACAATAAAAGAGTTTATTCTTTTACCTTAAGTTTATTTTATAAATCCTATGATAGGATTCCTATCTTATGGTTAATTAATAATTTTTTCTTAAATCAAATAAAGTATAGGAAGTGTTAAGTAATGTGCTTGATTATTTTTCAATAGTATATATAAAGGCTAAAATTTTGACAGAATTGGAAGTAAGCCTTAATTTAAGTGAATGTCAAATGAGTTGATCTGAAGGCACGCGTCAGTCGTGTGTCGCTAAACATTGAATTTGTCAAAAATCTTATATTCATTTCAATATATAAAATGTGCTCTCATTTCACACTCAATTAAGTTTGTAATGTCAGTGGTTTTGTAAACTTAATGAATTAAAATTATAAATTATAATATTTGGTAACATTTCAGTAGTTTAATAGTTAAATGTAATCAACAGAATATTCATTAATTTAAACAATTTATTAATTTCTAATAAAAAATTATATAATTTCTGAAATGCATTCCAAATGTTTCAAACATTTCAGACCTAAATATTGGAACAAAATTTATCTGAAGAGCAAACCATAAAAACGCAACTCTGACTCAAAATCGATATGAACTCCACTATAATGGAGTTCTGGGAATTTTATCTCTCAATTCAGGTGTCGGTTGTTTTGCTTTCAGAAAAAAAAGAATTGAATGTAATGTAGAGTTAAGCTCAGCTTAAATATAGCAAACGAGAGTGAGCAAGATCGATGTTTAGAATGGACCTACTTGGTTGTACTATACTTAATACTGCATATTATAATTCAAAACTAAAAAAATGATTTCAAGAATATTTGGATTAAAGTAATTCTTTAAAGAATTCAAATTAAAACAAAAATTAATGGGTTTTAAAAACAATTGAAATTTGTTGCTCTCATTCTCCAAATGATTACATTTTATTACTTTTAAACTTAAAATTTTGTTGTAAACGAGGTTTCAATAATTCACTAATTTGTGATAATTTTACCAAATATTGGTTGATGTGATTCTTCTGCAAAAAACGAATGAAATTCAGAGTTTTTGCTGTAATATATTATCTTTAATATAGAGTGAACTCTCACTGTTTATATAAGAATATAAATTTTATTGTTGTTATATAACATGTTATTCATTATATTTAAGGAACACTAATAATCATTTTAATAATAATAAAAATATTAACAAAATAGTTGTCGACAAAGAAAATGTTGTAAATCTGAAAGCTATGCACACATTTGTATTTGATTTGAACTGGTCTTCAAATACGTTGATTTTTAATACAATACTTTAAAGGTAGTGCTCGGGATTAGTTATTTTAGACGTTTAGGCTATAAGTCGATTGTTATTATAGCTATTGTCTGAAAGCCATTCCAAAAATTAAATCATAAGAATATAAATAGAATTTTGGGTAAACCTCCCACCAGGTGCTCATTGTCCACATTGTCTACATTGTGAACATTATATTGGCCTCACATACAAGTGGGCACAGTATTAGTCACTAATAATAATAGGATTATAATCCCTGGATTTAGACTTTGAATTACAAATCTAACGGAATCGACAAAAGTGATGTCTTTATAGCAAAAAGTCAGATTAAAATTATAGAAACGATTGAAAACTATTGAATGAGATATGAATAGGATATCAAATTTCAATTATGCAAATATACGGTTGACGTCTATATTGCGTTCATTTATGAGTCGGTCAGTCGTCGGACAATAAATTCAGACTTTGATTTCAAACAATTGTATAAATTTTTGATAAAAGCATTAAATGATTTGAAGTGCGAACCGAAGAAAAGCGTTAATAATTGTTTTCAATTCTGGACTCTATTTCTTCTTTTAGTATAAATCTGTTGAATAGTTCGTCAGTTTTGCCTTTTTATAGGCTTTACTTCAATTTTTGCTATTTTAAAGTTTGAGTGCTTTTGGATCGACTATCTCTGTGTTTGAGCCATATCTGAGCCATATCTGAACCATTGAAAAGTGGTTTCGTTTGTCACACGAATTAGTTTCTCGTTAAACATAACGTGCTTTTTATTTCCTGAGCGCACCGCACGTGTGCGTCCTCTGACAACCCCTCTTTTACTTCCATTCATTGATTTGAGCCCCGAATAGACAATCAATACAAAAGTCTGTTTGTGGGGGTTATGTGGGGGTTATTATGCCTTTTCAACAGTCAATAGAAGCACAAGTTCTCTAAGTTTAACTCTATAGTTGACAGTCGAGTGGGAACAGTGTCTGCCACGCGTCCGACCGACTCATATACTTATATATCGCCTAATTGTAGAAACCGCTGACGTTTGTGTAGAACTTATATAATAAATTGAATAACGATTTACTTAAAGAGAAATTTCAATACAAACTAAAAGTTAATGAGATATGAATTATTCCAAATGTGTTACAAATTGTCGACAGACTTAAAGAAGTACTTTAGAGCACCTGTTCTTATGTCGAACTTCTGAGAGATTTTTGAGATGTGTTTCACTGACTTATCTGAAGATAAATATTGAGCGTCTGTTGTTGTGTTTAAACTTCTTGAAAGTGAATCGAAAAGACGCCAAACTCGAGTCCTCTCAAATAAAGGAAATACTCGACTCACTGAAGAACAGGTGAGTTCTATTGCTTTGAAGACTTCCTACGCTTTTTAATAATCATAAATAATCTCAAAAGTGAAGCATTCAATTGAGATATAATCTGTTTTGTAAAACAACTGTTCCTCTCATTGAGTTTGAGATTTATATTTATAATACAATAATACAAACATTACTTTTTAATCAAATGATAAATTCAAACATAAGCCAACTTTTAGTGTTACCGATTGTGCCGACAATTTTGTAGGACACGTGTCGGACACACGACTCACACACCCCTGTAATACTTCTACAATAGACTTGCAATTTGGAAGTCATTCCAAAGCATAGATATTATAGACTTTTCTCTTCTTTTTATTGAGTTTATGTAATCGACTCTCAATTGTTGGATGAAATGATAAATCAATTGCAAGCGATTCGGTGCTAACGGGGCGGTGCTAACTGTGCCCGCATTACAGACACAACTTATATCAGGTAGAAATTGAAGTATTGGCCATTGAAGACGGGTCAGGAAGAGGCGCGTGCGCTACCGATACTACCGATAATGGAGTTAATGCTGTGATGTTTGCGATATGAAAACAGGGATTCTCTAATACTACTGATTATCTATAGGTATAACTGTTGAACAATACCAGTGTTATCACCATATAATCAATACTATAGTCTTAAATAAGACGATCCGTAGCTGTAGTTCTCATATAAAAGAGAAGAGTATTAACGATCCCTACCGTCGAGTTTTGTGGGAAAAGAACAGTCTGTACGACAGTTAAAACTTCTGGAGATGGAAAATATCGATCTGTCGAATGTGAACCGACAGTTTTTGGAACAACATTTTGGTCATCACCACAACTCACAACACACACAGCATTGCCAACAAACTGCAACACCACTACCACTCACTTCATTAGTTCTTCATTCCGATCAAAATTATTCCACTCTTTCAGTGAATTATAGTTCAGGTGTTTCTGATTCCTATGCCTTCCCAAACATCGCCGAAAACAACATCAATAATAATGGGATCGGACTGACTCTATGCACTTCGCCTACAAATGTGCGACTATTAGAACCGGAGTCACCCGACTATTTTAGTGACGAATATATTGATTCTCCGTATCCCTCCTCTAATTCGTCAACGGATATGAGGTCACATCCGGATCAGGAAAACTTTCGACATCGAAGACATCGTAAGAAGAAAGGCCAACAACAACAGGTCCAACAAAGACAGGCCGCAAACCTTCGCGAACGGAGAAGAATGCAATCAATTAATGATGCTTTTGAGGTATAACTCAATTACTTTAAATCATAATTCGTTTTTAAATATGAGATAATAATGAGATTCATTTTAATTTTCAATAAATAGGGTTTAAGAGCACACATTCCAACCCTTCCCTATGAAAAAAGACTCTCAAAAGTCGATACTCTAAGGCTAGCGATCGGTTATATTAGCTTTTTAGCAGAACTGGTGGACAATGGGGGACATCCCTCAGATCCCCTTCAATCACAAGTAGCACAACAGCCGAAAAAAGTGATAATACAATACCATTTAGGTTTGCCCTCACTTTTATATATTTCAAAATAACTGAAATTTGTTAACAAAAGGAAATCACTCCCTTTCGTGGACCAGCGATGAGAAGAAAAGTTATAAAAACGGCAATATAATGATGGCTAAGGTTTGGACCCCAGAAGATCCTCGAAGACATAAAAACAAGTGCTCGGATTCACCAATCAATGGTCACGACTTGTTAGCCGAATGCTGTTCGACTATCACTGATGTCTCCAATTGAATGTTTAATAGTTTTATTGAAAATTTGAACTAAACTGTGTTCGAGCTTATAATACATTAAATGTACTTAAAAGTGGTTCACTCGTATTCTAGTCTTTAAATTAGTATTGAGTCAAAAGTCTAAAATAGTCAAAAATTAATGTAAAAAAAAAATCTTTAAAAGTATACACAATTGTAAACTACTATTAAATAACTAATAAATTATTGATCGAAACTATTTATTTCAAAATAATTACTTTTAAACACAAATCTCTGAATACAGACAATGGATGTAATGAATGAATGAATACGAAAATTGAGTTTAATTTCAGAACATTTTTGGCACAAATAGAGACCGGACGCAGATTTTGTAGTTATTTTGCGTTTATCCAAAACGTTTTATGCGTTTCCTTACGATACAGTTTCACGTTTACTCACAAAACAGCAAACCGTTAGTCTTTGCATTTGTGAGGCGAGTATTCCTCGAACCGTAGCGAACAGAATGGCTCCGATGCTGTCATTTCTGTAATTAGTTGTAAATATTTCCTAAAATTTCTCACACTTTCAGATATATTCATGAACTGATGGGACAGTGATTACAGGTTTACGTTAATTCGTCAAAATTATAAAAGAATCGCAAGAATTATATAAAAGTATAATTTATAGTAAACTTAACACTGAATTGAGTATCGCTTCTATACTTTTTTATAAATTTTTTTTTTATAAATAAACAATATTTAAGAATTTACATTACTTTCGACTCTCAATTTGATTGATATTTATTATTTCATACAAAAGGCATTCCGGAATACCCATTGAGACGAAA
Organism: Galumna lanceata; assembly: GCA_034695685.1. Lineage (NCBI taxonomy): Eukaryota > Metazoa > Arthropoda > Arachnida > Sarcoptiformes > Galumnidae > Galumna > Galumna lanceata. The sequence goes on along the minus strand of JAQFZL010001514.1, from coordinate 3,585 downwards.
AATCGGCGAAATACCTCCTGGCCTAACGCCTGGGGGGACCCCAACTTCACTTCACATTTTCTTAATAATGCCATTAATTTCAGATTAAAAAAATATTTGCAAAATATTTAAATAAAAGTATTTTTGTTAAGTTATTTCATGGATTGAAGAATAAAATGATTTTTTTTTCAAAGAATTACTCAACTTTGTGAAGTGACTCAAAAAAATAGCTGAAAAAATAAATTAATATAAACTGAAAAAATAAACTGAATAGGGGTATTTTGAAAAAGCCTAAAACCAATAAAAAAAACTAAAAGCGCCTTTTTTTAAATATTTTGTTTAAATATATTAGTTTTGATTTAGTAAAAGTATTTTTAATTTTTAAGTTAAGTTTTTCATTAAAAATAATACTTTTAATTCTAAAGTTTATTGATTTTAAACATTTTCAAAATTTCCCCTAATATGACTTTTAACTTAGGATGGGAATTTTCAAGTCACGCTTAGCTCAAACAATAATTTACAATATCAACCAGGAATAATGGCATATATTAAACCTGAATCTTTGAAACAAATTAATGAGAATTGTTTACACTTTGGTTGTCATTATTGATACCCTTTGGTCAGTGCTTTCCATTATAATAGAGATTTTATTCTGAAACAACGTATGAGGAGATGTGAACTTTGTAAAATCATAAAATTAATAAAGGGTTTATTTTTAAATAAATTTTATAATAGTACATGTATTTAAGAACATCCAAAAAACTTCCCCAAATTCCTATCCTAACTTTTAACCAGAGATCGAGACCAAAACGCTTTACTTTATATGAAAAACTATTTAGCTCTTGATTTTGAAGACATTTTCAATATATAATGATTGATAATATATGTGGACAAAACGTTTTAATTTTTCCAATGTTCTCCAATAATGAATTCAGAGATTTTATTAACGCTGTCCGAAAGTTCTGTCTGACCCAAAACTTTAACAACTTTTGAATAGAACAATATATTTCAATTCTGTAAAAAGTAAAATGTGTATCTACATTGTGAAAATTCATAACCAACTTGTATTTTTATCATGAAAAACAAAAATAATAAAATATAGATTCCAAATGCATTAGTTATTTTTTGAGCAACTTAAGGTATTAAATTATTTAAAAGAACTTATTGAAAAAGACATATTAGTTCATTTTGACATTAAGATCATTTAAATTGGTTAAGAAACAAAATGTTATACAAAAATGAAAATGAAGTCTAGGGCATTGAAAATATTAATTGAAACATTTAAATGGAATTTATTTAGTTTTTTTGTTCTTAACCAAACTTATTCACAGCTTTTTATGCTTGAATTTCAAAAACATTTTGTCATAAATTTATAGTTTCTTAACTGATTTAAATGATCTTAATGTCAAAACAAACTGTTATATGTCTTCTTTAATAAATTTTATTAATTTCATAATTTAATATACTAAGTTGTCCAAAAAATAACTTGTGCATTTGAAATCTTTATCTTATAAGTTTGTTTTTCATAATAAAAAAACATCAAGTTGGTTATGAATTTTTACAATGTAGTTACACACTTTACAGAATTGAAATATTTTTTTTCATTCAAAAGTTATTAAAGCTTTTGTCAAACAGAACTTTGTGAGGGCCCTAATACTTATTTGGGATTTTTTATTTATAATTATTTTCTATGAGAGGGTTTTGTGAATCATAATTTTGTTTCCTTTTTAAAGTTTTTTACGTATTCTGGATTTTGCACTTTCGGGATATTTTCTGTATAAACTTTTTATTTAAATTATTAGTATCTATTTGTGTCCGTAATATTTTTGGGCAGAAATTTTTAAGATTTTAGCTAAAAATTTATGAAAATTTGAAGTCAGTTTATTAGGATTTTTACAAAATTTTTCGGGTTTAGAGGGTTTTAGGCAGGCATGGCCAACAGGGGGGGGGGGTATTCCGGAATACCCCCCCTGAGGTCCGAAAATCGTCAAAATACCCCCCCAGGCCTAGGGCCTAAACGCGAAAAAGAACAAAAGAAATGGGCGTGGTTTTCAAAATACCCCCCCTGAGACCGAAAATAGGCAAAAATACCCCTCCCTGAGACCTCGACCTTTGGCCATGCCTGGTTTTAGGCCTATACTCTCTTCGTGGCCATCATTGTAAACAATTACAAATTTTTGTAAATTATATGAAAAAATGTTCAAATTGTATGTCTTTTAGAATAAGTTTGGATAATAAAAGGGGTAAATTACGAAGCAAATCGAAAAATAACAAATTTTGGTGTTGGAGTTATAGGGTTTTTAATGTATTTACTTTTAAATATAGCTCTGAAATGAACAGAAATATTTAAAATATAAAGTTTATATTATAAACCAATGAGTTATAGATAATCGGAATTACAATCAGAGGGATAACACTATAAAAGGTTTAAGTAAATAATTATCGATTTTCTTCTCCATCTAATATATATAATGAAATGTACCTTGTTCAATGGCTACAAATATTTATTATTGATAAATGAATTGGAGATTTCTTTAAGTTTTGGTTGCGTAGAGACATGAGTGAAGGTCTGGACCACTGAAATCAAACATTAAGTTTATTTAATTTGTATTAAAGAATTTTCGATAGATTTGCAGTCATTTAGTTTTCACGAAAAACATTTCATTTTATCGATAATTCTCTGAGAATGAGAACATCTGCCGCTCAAAAAAAAAGTCGATTAAGTCTTGGAATAGAATTGTATTCATTGGATACAAAACTCGTGGTTTTTGTCATTAAATTTAAAAATAAATCAATAAATTTGACCGAAAATATTCGATTATAATTTTTAATTTAAATTATAATTTTAGGAACAGAATCTCAGAATCAAACTTTTAAACACAAAGTGTTGATTAACGGAAATATCGTTTAGCAAATGAGAGAACAATGACAATGATAATGACCATGTTCATAATCATGTTCTTATTGGTTACTAAATAAGCAGTTATTGTTTTATTACACAAATATTAATGAAATTAAAACGAATTTCAAATAAAGAATAATTAATGCAATTTTAATCAATAGTTTATAATATTTGATAAAAGATTAATATATGAAAATAATTAAAGAATTTGAATGAAATTAATGTCAATAGAATAGAATAGTGTACTATAAATGGTTAGATAACTTAAATTCAATCCGAAAGTATGTTAATCACAGATATTGAAGAAATGAATGGTATGGTTGAAATCCGTTTGGAAAAACGAACAAGAATCTGTAAATCAGTGTTGTCTTATGCCATATGGAAATTCTTGAATTTCATGGTCAAAGTGTTCAAAAACTGCTTTAAAAGTTAATTTATTTATCTTTTGAAAACACTATAGAAAATTGATTTTCATTTAGAATTAAAATCTGTTGAATACTTTATAAGTAATTATAAAGTAATTAAGTAAATCATCATGCTTAATTTTTGAAAATCAATTAAACCCTACTTTATATCAAATAATTTTGCCAAATACAGTTAGACCCGTTAATAAGTCACCTGGTAATAAGCAGATTCTGTAATAAGCAGTGGCTTTTCAATGCACGGACTGCTTCTATGGGATTCCTAATGTAATGAACCCACTT